>UCOH01004843.1:0-27806 GCA_900474275.1 Synergus japonicus
GTGCAAATGGGCTCTGTTGGGTTGGGTGCGGGTAAAGGGGGTGCAAATGGGCTCTGTTGGGTTGGGTGCGGGTAAAGGGGGTGCAAATGGGCTCTGTTGGGTTGGGTGCGGGTAAAGGGGGTGCAAATGGGCTCTGTTGGGCGCGCAATTTGAAATCCTAAAAAATATTATACATTAAAAATTACGCGCTGATAACAATCAACCAGGTACAGAGTGCAATACATGCTCAGTAGAGTAACTTTTAATTATTTTTTCTAATTAAGTAAGCTCTGTCGCAGAATTGTAGAATTTTCCTTGTATCCGATGTTGGCGCAGATGTTGATTGCCATCGAGAAATAATGTTGCTCTGAATAAATAGCGACAATCTCCACAATCCTCAAGTTTAAATAATATGTTTTTGACCATACACGCATCTAGTATAAAGTAACCCTATTTCGCATAACTTTTCAAATCGCTCTAAGTCCCCGCCCCCCTCCACTCAAGGCTCAAAAATCAGTTCTATATCCACCCTTGCTTTCATTTTTGCAGGCATCTCATTGGAAAACAAATATTAAAAATGCATTTTAGTCATGAAATAAATGTTATTTATCGTTTTTCTTTACTTTTATCTACTGCAAGCCATTAATTTTAATTGCTGGTTTTTTAAAGTGATGCCTGAAGACCTGAAAAATGTTTAATTGCTCTCAATCACGTGACATGAATGACCTTAAACTGGTTGTAACTGGTATCTTGAACCAGTTGATATTTGGTTACTTCCATATTTCTACTTAAAAAGTTTTTGACTAATGCAAACTCTCAATTTAGTGGTATCTGAATATATCCCTCTCGTTCGAAGTTGTGTCAAGAAAATAACAAAAAGTGGTAAAATATTTGTTTATTCAAACATACTGTAAAATAAGACAAGAATTTGAATAATAATTATTTGATTACCGGTGTATTTCGGCTGAATTCAAATAACTAGAAATCGGTCACTGATTCTAATTGAAATTCCACTGATTCGATTTAAGAAATTATTATTTTCAGACTGCACATATATCCTTTTTAATCTTGACTTGTTGATGTAAGATCCGTTAAGGTCAAGTTTAAAATTAATGAAAAAAAGCGATTGTCTGTCATATGTAATGATATCAAACTTTCCGTCGGATAAATATTGAAACTTTCTGTCGTCATATCAATATTGATAATTTTTTTATATTAATCTATGATATTAGTTGCTACGCTAATCTCCCGCGAAGTATTCCACTTTCAGTTACTCTGAACACATATATTTGTAGATACATGTATATGTGTGATAATCTCAGATATAAGATGAAATATGCAATGCTTTTGGACATTTGGTTAGAATCCATCAATCTGTTTGTATTCAGGTCTGAGCTTTGTCGCATTTGAAGTATTTACTGTTCGAAAATGGCAACTCTAAAATTTAAAGAATCATCGCCCTATGTACAAAAACAACCTGAGGCACCACTCGAGGATTATATATATACAAAGTGAGTATTTCTGTCTTATTAATTTACAAATATACCACAATCTAAGGAAAAGGCACTAAGCGTATACCAGCAATAACAGATTTTATGGGAGAAGGAAACGAAGATACTACGAGCCAATTATAACTTATTAAGGGTGTTCGACCCAAGTGTTAAGCTCAAAATTCCATTCTTCATTTTACTCAACGAAAACTATAGATAAATATTTTTTCGTGATGTAACGCTAATATTTTTTCAAATATAAGTGTTCGTACAGAGCGAAAAATTATTTAATTTCGATGCTTTTTGCATAAACTGAAGAATTTAAAAGCTAACTTCAAAATTGAATATTTTCATTTTTCTTTAAAAATATGTGAATTAAAGATATTTTTTCGCTCGGTACGCATAATTCTGGTTAACAGTTGACTAATCCTACAGAGGGAAAAAATTCCAAATATGAAAGTATGAAGTAAAATGAAGAAATCGAATTTTTAGATTAGAACTTGACTCCAAAAAACTTTATGTAACAGAAATTAGGAAGAATGGAATTTTTAAGCACCAGAGCATGTGTTTCTTACCAATATTTGCAAATGTAGATATAACGCTGGTTTTTTTTCTACAATTTCTACTTTTTCGAAAAAAAAGGGGGTTATCTGAATTGGCTATCTAAATTATCTAATTCAGATAACCCGTGTTTTTTCTACAATTTTTGCTTTTTTAACAAAATAATAGTGCACATCCGCCAATAACGTGAACTTTGACGTATGTGTACTATAATTTTTTTTGAAAAAGTAGAAATTGAAAAAAAAGCACTCAGGTTATCAAAATTTGCTCATATATTAATAATAACATATATCCTTCTTCACTGATATGATGAATTCTCGCATAAAACAATTTTTTTAAGGATAGATGTTCTTCCTCTGTTTTTATTATACATACTTTTTCTATTATTTCAAAACTTATTTCATGGTTTAGGTATTATCAAAATCTTAAACTCGAAACTAATACATCAATTGACGATGACCGAGTTTTCAACACAGTCATTTTTGGCTTAGGCCGTGCTGGGACGATTCATCTGGAGAATGTGTTGCGCAATCCGCGGACAAAACTTGTATGCGTTGTTGAGGATGACCAGTCAAAGTGGAAAAGTATAAAACAAATTTATAGTCTTAAAGATGTTAAATTTTTGACTAGCAAACAATCGGATCAAGTTTTCAACGATTCCAAGTGAGTATAACGATTTTTAAAGTCATATATTTCAATTTTCTTTAAATTTTAAATAACTTATTTTAATTAATTATATACTCGTCAGTATAAATTTATATCTTTTTTTTCAGCATTGATATTGCTGTGGTTGCTTCACCAACATTTACACACGAGCAAATAGTCACTAAATGCCTGGAAGGAAAGAAAGCAGTTTTCTGCGAAAAGCCTATCGCTGAGAATGATAAAAGCATTGTTAAGTGCTATGAGATTGCGAAAAAAGTCGGAAAACCACTATTCTGTGCATTTAATAGACGTTGCGACCATAGTTTCATTGCAGTAAAAGATCGTGTCCGTAATGGAGATGTTGGCCATGTTCATGTGATTAAAACCGTTAGTCGTGACTCTCCTTTGCCTCCGATTGAGTATTTGGCTACTTCTGGAGGTATATTTCATGACTGCATGGTTCATGACATCGATCTTATAACTTGGGTTCTTGGAGAATACCCCAAAAAAGTATGTTCAAAATTTTCTATTATTTTTTAATTTCCTGGTATACATATACGTAATATTCACAATGTTGGGTATAATGTACATACCTATTCGAAATCGAGCATTGAAATTCAGTTTTAATAATGAATATAGTAGGTACATATGTTCGTCATCGTTGTGTACGATCTATAAAATTTTACGTTTCATTTTTTGTTACTTTCTTTTATTTTTATTTAATAATTTTCACTTATTTTAAATACAAGTTGAAATTGCATTTGTGCTTTTGTGTAAAATTTAGTCCATTTTGTTTCCTGATTAAAATTTTTTTTATTATTAAAAGTTTGTGTTATCTGGTATGTAATAAGTATTTAAATTTGAAACCTGTAAAATCATTATAAATTGTATTTTAAATGAAGAGCATATATATTTTTATACCTAATGCATGATTTAAGACTTATGTACTGTATATACATGTATGTTAATTTAATCATTGCAGGTTTCCGCTGGAGCAGCTTGCCACATTCCCGAGATTAAAGCTCTGAATGACTTTGACACAGTGATAGCCACACTGCACTTTGAATCAGGTACTTTAGGAGTAATAGATTTATCACGCCATTCTAATTATGGCTATGATATAAGATTAGAAGTATTTGGTCCGAAAGGCATGGTTGATGCTGACAACGAGCAACCAACTCACTGCGTAACCTACAAAGATGGTCTTAAAGGACTTCGAAAACCTCCAATCTGGTATTCATTTGCAAGTCGTTTCCAGGCTGCTTACAACGAGGAATTGGAACAATTTATTAATGTAGTTATGGGTAAAATGGAACTACCCGTCAAGGCTAGTGACATTCTTGCTGTAAGCAAAATTGCCAGCGCTTGTGAAGAGTCTGCTCGCACTGGTAAAGCTGTGGAATTGACGTGGAACAAAAATGAATTACTTTTATAAAAAACTGAATTGTTGTTTTCTTATGTAACTTAATAAGTTTCAAAAACACTTATTCAAAGAAATTTATAAATCGATGTATTATTGGCATACTTGCATGTATGATATGATAAGCAATATAAACTGTGCTATTATTATGATCCTCGAGACAAATTGAAAAATAAAACTGCTGTTCGTTCCTCTCTATAGAATCGATCATTTTCGTTAAAAAAAAAAGTTAACGCTTACGTATATTAAGATTGATTGCGTATGTATCGCGTACCATGATCTTTTAATTCGTCTCTGTGGAAAGCTATAATTAAATATAGTGTATAAGCATTTAATGATTATCATCTGGTCGTTATCCAAAATACTTTCTATCTAATTTGATGTGTCAAATTAAGCGTTTTTGTATAAATTTTATTATTTTATGGTGGTTCTGCAATAGAATTTGAGAAACTGACTTGCATTTATTACTAACTGCAATTTATGAGTCGACCATTTTGATCTTTATTGTTATAGTATGCAGAATATCAGAAAGTGAACCAGAGCGTGAACAAACACAATAAAATCTTTGGCTATGTCAAGTCTTTTTCCTGAAAATTCCTACATAGGTTCCTATGTCATTTCCTATAGGTGGTTTAATGTCTCACCTATATAGGTGAAACATTAAGGAACTTAATATATATGTAGCAATTTTCAGTAGCATCGTGTATAATGCTTATGCAAAAGTGAGTTTCAAGAATAAGGGCTAGTTGGTAATATACGATATTATATGCGAGTGCAGTTTCTCGAAGTTGTGCTAATATATATTTCATGTTATAGTGTCATTGTTAATTTCACTATCTTATTGTGGACATACCTAGGAAACAATCTCATGTTGCCATGTAGTTGTTTGATTTTCATAGTAATATAATATAAAATAAAATAAATAAAACCTAGTTTTCTTACATTTTATCTACACATAATGATGATTCTTTTTCGTAAAATTTCTCTGTTTTACCTGTTATTAATACATAGAGTCTCTATTATTCTTCCTCTTTCTTATAACATAAAGAGTGGTATATAATATACATCGTCAGAACAATATGAAATAAATTCTTGCTTAGTACTTTCAAAGTGTACATTTTTATATGAAATACAAAACTTCTAAGCGTCTTTAATTTTACATAAAAACTGCTTTTATCACATATATATTCGTACTTAAAATTATGAATAAAACTATCTCATTAGTTTTATGTAATTAATACTTGAAATAATTGAAAATTTTAATTACATTTTTTTCTTATATCTATAGCAATGTGTTTCTAAACCAAAAAATTATCATCTTTATATATTTATATATTTATGAATAATGTTTAATTACGCTCTAAAAAAATTCTATTAACAGTGTAATTACGTTCCTTTCAAAATGCATCCTTTGAAATTAAGCAGATTCCTTTTATCTGTCAAAAGAATCGTTTCACTGTTAAAAAACCCAGCTTCTAAGTGCAAAACGAAAATAATTTTACCAATAAATGATTTTTTTTACTATGAAAAGAAATCCTTTCACTATGATAAGAAATTCTTTTATTATTAAAGGATTGCACTTGTAGGCTACTGGGTGAAGTGCGTCTATACATAAGTGATTGTACATTGTTTCAGTTTTAGTTTTCCCATTGAAGGAAATATTTTGACAATAAAAGGATAGCATTTGAAAGGAATATCCTTTTACTGTGAAAGGATTTCCTCTCATACCAATTTTGAATAGAAAATCCTTACACGGTAAAAGGAATCGTTTAACCGTCAATAGATTGTTTTTAGAGTGTACGGGCATACTTATAAATATACTTAGATTACACGAAAAGTGTATACAATCATGCATACGCTCATGCGTATATTGTGTTTACACAAACTGTGATTAGAGGCAGATTTACAATAAAAGATGGGCCAATAGGGCTTTGCCTCAGGGCTGCAAATTTAGAAGGGTAGCCCGACAGCTGAGGATTTTCTTTATTTATTATATCGAAATAGTGGAGACCTCTTTCTTTTTTTGTACTCCGTACACTATACACTGATAAATTCTATCCTGACTAACATTCAACTATAATCTAATTAAAATCTCCAATTCTCATTATGCAAGCACCTTTTGTCTTTTCCTTTATTTAACGCATATATATATATTGTTAATCTAAGTTTTACAGAAGTATGAAAATCGTACAAAAGTTATTAACGAAGACATTTTACGTGATTTATATAAGACACGTAAAACTTGGTTTATGTAACCATATTTCACGATTTCAGCTGTTACATTAAAAATAAAAAAATAAACAAAATTAAAATTTATTTTTCATACACAATAAACGTAAAGAAAGCAAAAGAAAGTTTACCTACTGTTTATAATAAATTTTATTTATTTGTTTTCAAGTTTAAGGTTGGAGAATATGAAAGCTGGTAAGGTAGAAATTGAATAACAGGTAGACGATCTTCCGTCATCAACACTATTTAGACATATCGAGTTAATATTAAAATGCGTGTGCGAAATCAAATTTCGCTCATGGAGTATCAAAGCCATTTCTCGTGTTGACGCATTTTACGCATAAATTAATTATATCTTCAAAAATAACGTACACTATAATGGTCCAAAGTATGATTATCACAAACGTCTTCTGCCATTAGAAATCTAATTATAATCTTAAATTGAATAAATCATAAATTTTACCAAACTTATGTGACTGCTACTACGTATTTAAATTTTTGCTTAATATTGCAAAGTTTCAGACATAAGATATACACTCACACATCCATAGAGATGCACATGCGTATAAATGTTTAATAATAGAATCTACTATCTACAATACTTTTTTGATTAATTTATAGCAGTTAATACAATAGAGACGCGCTTGTGCGTTATATTGACATTATTAATTTAAATGAACGTTTACATGTAATTTTGCTGCTATTCTTATATTAATAAGGTTCTTAAATTTTATGAAACTCAAGTTTCTAGTTTGAGTGTGATAATCTCATAATTTGAGAATACGATCAGACCCTTCCCGTCGCAACTCAATTACCATTTGTCCAATATCATGTGTTACTTTTAACGCATGTTGTACAATGTAAATTTTAATTCTTTAGAATTCAGCAATGATTTTGGCAATAGATACAACAATAGGCAATTATATTAGAAATAAATATGTTTTTCATAAGTTTATGGAATGAATGACATCTTAGGATGAATTCGTGTAATTTTTTTTTAATACTCAGATTAAGTTAATTTGTTTTTTTTTAAATATTTCTAACGACTTCCAATCCTCAGCTCACTCGTAATTATAAAATGTAATAAAATTCTACAAGTAATCTAACATACGTTTAAAACTTTTAAAAAGTAAATGAAGCAGAACGAAAAGAACGTCATGGGAATCTTTTTAGGCTATATATTTTAATTCAATCTTATGTTTTTATCCATTTGAAAAATTTGAAGGCGTGCACGTTAAAGAGGGGTTAATTTCCTGCTAAGGTATATGTACATATATGTATAAGAAATACGGAAAAACAGTACAGAAATCTTTGTCAATCTCCAAGTAGTGCAAATATATATAAATAGCATTAGTAGTAATATTGAAGTTTACTAACAGAGTCAAATGTTTACAAGTGACAGTCATTCACTCTTGACTCTCATTCTCAGTCAATAATCTGAGAATTTATGTTTTCATGTAACTTTCATTCCTTTCTTCTCTAAGCTAAGCGCAATAAATAGTAGCAATCTCTTTAGTTTAATTAAAAATTGATTGTTTACGTAAAAAGGAATTCATATAAAACAGTAAAAAAAGTTTCGAGCAAGATTATTAAAATCTTTATATGACAAAGGGACACATTTTTTAAAAATATTCTCCCTACTAAAATGTAAATGAAAATCGAAATTTTAGTTATATTATTAAATTATACCCCTATTATCGCAAATGACTATTATTATTCATTGCAATCCTAGTTTGCTCACTTTTCTTGTGTATTTATTTTGTGTGGTAAATGGAAGCCCTGCGCATGATAATCGAACAAATGTGTGAATATTTTTCTCTCATCACGCTATACATACATACATACATACATCTTTTTCTCATTCTCTCTTTCTCTCTCCCATGCAAGGCACTACTGGTTCGCACATATTAAAGTTATCGAACCTTTATGTTTTTGTTTTGTTTTTTTTTTTTGTGACGAAGGAGCAAGATCCACTACCGTCACCCTCATCAATAGTATCATACTTCTGTACCATCTTCGCCTTCATCTTCATAAAGTGGACCATTAGTTGATTTTTTCTTGGGCTTGGGAGGTGGTCTTGGTGGTACCTTTCTGCCTAAAGATCCAACAACAGACTGTGATTGTTGATGATTATCCATTTCATCATCTATTTTTCCGGGCCATTCTGCAGCACCTTCCGGTGCTGCTCTGTCTATTGGGCTGTTAATTATATTAGGTGTAATGCCACCACGTAGAATGGAGTGACTGCTAGTTTGATTAGGTGTTCCAGGTAAAGGTCGACTTCGCATCGACCCTCCTACTCCCGCTGGTTCTGGACTTTTATTTAGTGATTTAACGGAACTTCCGTCAGCAGTAGTACGCAAACCTAAATTATCGTATACTGGCTCAACGAATTCAGTCTCAGTAGGTGAGATTGGTGGTCCGCTACTCCAACTGGGCGCACGTGGTCTTCTAGGTATTGTCACGTATCCTTGACGGGGCAAAACTGAAATATTACTACCAGTAGTACTGTAAGGCGTTCCACTTCGATTGTGTGGTAATGTTTTGAACCCACCACCAGCACCGACACTATTTGCATACATTGACGATGGGGACCCAAATGGCCCAGTAAGATGCTGATTGAGAAGACGCGAATTATCCGGAGCTGTGGAAGCCTGACTTGTTGGGGAAGATCCCCGAATACCTGAAAAAGCCAGCAAGTCCGGAGGATACTGTCTACTGCTATAATGATTGGCACTACGAGAAAACGTCCCATTCTCCAATTCAGGAGTTGCTCGTTCTCTTTCCTCATCACCAATGCCGTTCGCGATTCCTCCCATTCCATCAGCTGCAATAAAACAAAAATTTACTTATTGGACTATTGAAATGACCTAAAAAAATGGTATAAAACAAATTTCTAAAATAAAAACTTTATGAAAGAAATACATTATATCAAATTAAATGTATATGCATACCAAATACAGAGTCACTGTCCAGTAGAGTTCTATTGAGTTCCGTCATTTCCGTACCATGAGATGTCACGGAAGGAGCATCGTAACGTCTAGCTGGCTTCACTACTGTTGTTGTATTATTGACAGTAATCAATGACTTTTCTTGTTCTCCGAGTCCATGCTGATGATGTTCTAACGTTTCAACATTGAGATTTTTTTCATCCTGCAGTAGCGTTTTTCTACGGCGACAATAGAAGATACAAATTATTATTGTCATGAGGAAAATTAAGATTGTTACAGCAAGACCTAGTGCAAGTGGCAGACTAATTATAGGGTCCCTTTCTGTGGATGTGTCGCCCGCAATTACTATTGTCACATTTTCTTCAGCTGATCCGCCTGGACTCTGTGCTACGCATAAGTAGTTGCCCTTGTCTGCTAGTGTTACGTCGGGAATAGTCAAATTGGCCCATCCGCTGACCTCTGTTAAAATGTAGCCGTTTTCACTGCCACTCTGCCGTCTTGTTGAATTATTCAAGACCCGCGGTCCAAGAACCCAAATAATTCGCGGTCGTGGTATTCCAACAGCTTGACAATTCAAAGACACATCTTCTCCTTTTTCCAATTTTACTCTGGCGCTTGGAATGATAGTCTTGATTCGTGGCTGGCACGCAAATTGGTCGCTGCTCACCTCGTCCCACATCTTTTCGGCGAGGTGTATTGGCTGCTTGCATCTTGTTGGCTTTGTGTACAGTTTTCTCTCAATTGTCCAGTCCCTTAACTTTTTCAAATGGCAGTTACAGTTCCAGGGATTATCGTGCAACTCCAAACTGCCCAGCTTGGAAAGCATCTCAAAAGTAATCAGCTTGACATTACTAAGGTTGTTCCCGTCCAGATTTAAAGTCTGGAGTCCCGGTAGTTTGTGAAAAGCTTTTTCACCAATCCGCTCTATTCGATTGTTTGACAAAACGACTTTATGCAAATAAGTCATATTATCAAACAGGCCATTTTCTAGTGTTTCGAGATGATTTTGATTAAGAAGCAAAACTCGCAGTCTCTGCGTCTCAGCAAATGTTCCTGGATGAAGGTACTTAATTTTATTTCCCGAAAGATCAATTTCTATAACAATTTTGAGCCCCTTGAAGGCTTTTGTGTGTATTGTCTCAATTTCGCATTCCTTCAATGATAATCTGTGCAGATTCACCAAATTCACCTTACTGAAGGCGTCCTCTTGCAAATGTGGAATTCGGTTGCCGTGCAAGTCTAAACTTTGTATCTCCGATGACAGAGACTTGGGAATTTCACTGAGATTCTGTCGAATGCATTCTGCTGTTTTTTTGCCAGAGACCCATTTACATTTACATGGTGGTAAACACTCCCAGTCTTCTTGTCCATTGCAATTGGTTGTGAGCAGCACCAACAGAAGTATCAACTGCAGTAAACCCAGACACAGATATTGTTTCTTTTCTCCCTTTGATTCCATTTTGAAAATAATCTAAAATTAAAATGTTTATATCATGATAATACGTGATATGTATTTGATCTCAGCAATTGAAAAATGTAGTACATATAATATTTAAAAAATGGTAGTGGATGCTCTGTCGGTATTTTGTATTATTTTTGATAAAGTATATAGTGTTAATCGTTAATCTGATTCATCAAAATAATAGACTGAGTACACGGAGGAAAATCGATATTCAAACTTAATAATTATTTAGATAGTCAAAAAATTTCATTAAAAATAATATTTAGGTGAGGAGATCCGAGGCTTATTTTGAGTGTATTACATTTCGATTAAATATGTTAGTTGGTTATCTATTTATAATAGAGTATGTAACTAAGATATAATTATTATTAAAAATAGTTATTATAGCGCTCGGACCTCTTTTTTTTAACTTTGTGAGTTAAAAAATATTAGAAACGATCATTGTATGTATAGCGAACAGTTGCTTCCTCTATAGTATTATCTAACAAGCTTAAAGATGGTATTCTCTAGAAATTTAGAAAAGAATGTGAAGAACTAGTGTTTTTTGCTAACAAGAAGGCATTTGGTATATTATTTATTTTTTTACAGGGAACCTCTGCAGGACCGGGAAACCGATTTCTGTGTCGATTTTTTTCGTAATTCGTCTTTTACCTAGTATAGTGTAGTGATTTTTTAAATAAAAAATAAAAAATTAGTATTACTAAAAGTTAATGATATAAGCGCAAACCGACACAAAAATAGGTTTCTCGGTCCTGGCGAGGTTTCCTGGCCTGGATTTGATGCACCCAATCCCTGGGCAGGTCTCCTTATAATATGAAGAAAGTGTGATACAATCTTATACTCTACCTATTTTAATAAAATTTCTAGGAACATGTGTATCTTGATGTGTGTTCCTCTGGAAAATAATCTGAAACAGTAAATTATACATATGTATCTTTAAGAATTTTCGATAAATTTTAATTAAAATTAAACTTTCAATAATGATGATTAAGATTCTTTCATATTTTTATATTTTGTCTCCATGATGTGAATTTCTCACGTTTATATACAAAATTCAGAAAGGAAGGACCAAGGACAGTACACAAAATTAAACAACATTGTTATACGTATATATTTGTATGCATGAAAAAATCAGAATGTGTTTATAGAAGAAATTGACGAAATGGACGGAATAAAAGTCTTTCACACGTCTGTATTTGCACAATGCTCA
Organism: Synergus japonicus; assembly: GCA_900474275.1. Taxonomy (NCBI): domain Eukaryota; kingdom Metazoa; phylum Arthropoda; class Insecta; order Hymenoptera; family Cynipidae; genus Synergus; species Synergus japonicus. The sequence goes on from UCOH01004843.1 coordinate 11,948, forward strand.
CAGGTACCTATTATAGGTATATGCAGGTGACGTACTGGACGTTAATCATCATAATATCGAGAACACATGCGTAAAGCACAAGCTCAGTGGCAAGCTCCTATCTTGATCGCCCATCATGCGCACATGCAGAGGCAGCTAGCTATCAAGCCTCTTCTTGTATAACAACAACAGCTCAGTCTGTGTGACGTTTCGCGAGTCTATTTAGTATCTGGCGACGGCATTTACCGCATCTCATCATTTAACTATTACACACATATATGCAAATGCATTCAGCTAGAGCGCCAAATAACGCCTGAAGTCAATGCATCATAATATAACTATATTATATATGAACTTATGTGTACTTGCAATACCAAAGGGTCTTTTTCATAAAGGTTTTGTTCTCAATTATCATTTCTATAAACTTCCCCTACGCAACATTAACCGAAATTCGTTCAATCATGGAGAAAAATGGATATTCAAACCGCTAAGATGCAAGATCTATTTTGTATGTGTTTAAAATGGTATTTTTGAGAGATTTCGTTCGGTCGCTTCGGATTGGTCAACTTTAATAATCTGTAGTTTAAAAACTACTCATTTTATTTTATAGCATTTTCTTATGGGAGTTTTCGACGTATTTTTTGCTCTATTATTTGTAGATTCAAGGAAATACAGAGCTCGCGAAACACCCTGTATAATGGGTGGATGTTATGATAAAAATTAATGAAGGCGGCGCAATTCACACAATGAAAATTGTCATTTTTTCATCCTTATATACAATATATTATTTTATAACTGAAAAATTAAAAATACTAACGTCGAACGATTGTTCTTCGCCCTCGACGATGATTTCTTTGATGAAGTAAACGTCTCATTGATGCGTTTCACAACAGATTTTCATTTCCAAGTACTCTAGTTTTTCCTCCTAAGGAAGATTCTTGCTACCTAGAACAATAAAGATTTATGTAATTAAAATAAATGTAATGCATCATGATTTCAGCATCGAAAATGAAATCTGCTTACTGCACTGCTAACAATATGTATGTCATATATCTATATTTCGAATCGAGTTTAGACTTGAGAATTATAGAGAGTCATACATATGAAGTATTAATAATTATTCCTACATATAAAGTTTTTATATGTATTATACATATATAAAAAAGTACTATACATTAAATTTAACAATTGGACATTAAATTAACTCTATAAATGTGCTCTCCTTTAGCTTCCTTTATATATTTTGATTCTATTTTTGTATTGGATATGCATAAGATGATATATAACTTATACCAAAAGAAAAAAACAATAATGATTGGGTACGAGTTTCAATATAACCACACCTCAATTGTATTGAATATTCTAATTACCACGGCGCTCTATTTCATTTCCCACGAGAATCTAACGCATCCGGCGCAGCGAGGCGAGGAATATAAAAAGTGTGTTATAGAGAACAGTCGCGAATGTTCGTTCCATCAAATTCTACTAATTTATTGAATTTTTATTACTAGAAAGTGTGATTAATATCGCGTCCCTAAAACCAAAGGATTCTGATTTTTTCGATTTAGGTCTAATCGATAATAAATTTAATCGTCGTTGTTGCCCCCCCTCCCCCCTCCCACCCGTAGCCCGTCCTGCCGGGCTCTGGGTAGGGACTTTGAGCTTGCATTTAGAGTGGGGCGTCCCATGGATCCGGAATGGTTTTGCGCAAAAACGTAACGCATTCCGGATACATGAAATGTCACCCTTATGCTACGGAACTAAATGAAATTCACTATCCAACATAAAATATCTATTAAAGTACAAGTTTCATATAAGTAAAGTATCTAAGTAAAAGAACGTATGTTTTCATTTTATATCCGCGACTATCGATTAAATCAAATGTTCATTGTGGGGCAATTTCAATGAACGAAATACATGAAGAAACTATATATCTGATTTATTTCTGTAGGGATGTTTTGCAGGAAGTAATACATATAAGGAGTACGTATTCATTGGGTGCCGCTGAGAAAAAATGACCACGTGTTTTCCGACATTTATATAATTTAGTGGAATGGTCAAAATAGTCAAAATGATAAAATTTTGACCAATGGAAGAATTTCTCAAGCTTTTCCCGCAAGAGGGGCTAGCTCGATCTACTAAATTCTATAAATGTCGGAAAATACGCATCCATTTGGGTTCATGGAGTGTGTACTGACTCCTTATATGTTACTTCGTGGGGGTGAGTAAAGAATATAAAACCTAACTCACGAAGATTTGGTTGATGTTTGTGGAACAGGTCGGATTTGCATTTGCATCCAATCCAATCCAACATGTTTCTCACACACTTATAAACAATTATTAATAGATTATAGAAATATATCAAATATATGGCCATCCCAATACCTGGTGGTTGTTTCATACGGTCAGTTATTGGAACGTTCATGTACTCCTGATGATGATATTCTTATTATAAAGTGGCCATATTTTACTTTATATCGACTATATGAAGAATTAATGAATATATAAGAACACGGATATTAATAAGCACGTTAAATTTATATTATGATTAGTATATGTATATGCCTATCTTTGTAGAAAATAGGAATCTGATGTTTGTTTTACAAGAAGAATTTACAGTTGACAAAAAAGTATACCAAGGGTGACCGACTCGTGTTCATGATAATGTATAAAGGATGAACGTAATGAGGCTTTTATAAGGTGCTATACAACACATTTACATCAACATTCATGTCCTACATTCGTAGCATGTACGGTACGTGACTCTGTAGCTCGTGACGACGCGTCGTACACCGTTTTTGTTGCTCCTTGACCTGGGAAACATCACCTTACATATTAGAGGAGATTATATTTATACTCATTCAATACTGATGACTGAATAAATAAGAATTTGATAAAATATCGTAAAATACTATAACTTAGAGATATAAGGCTGATAATAATCTGAAATCTTTTGGTGTGATTGAAAAATATCTAATCATAGCTCACTATAATCAGAAATTAATTATATTTTAATATTTGCAAGTAATAAAGAATTTACGTGGATGTTTTGTGTAGATATTGTTACTTACATATCGGAACTCATATTTCATAGAACTTTCCATTGTATATCTGCAACAGAAAATAAGACAATGTCATTACATACATACTGTAAAAAGGCTTACCATAAAAATATCAGTCATCTGTAACCAGGTACTGTCCTATGCCTGCAGAAAACGCAAAGCAGAAAGAAGAAAATCATAATAGTGAAAGAGAGAGAGTGATTGTATTTGTCTCTTTAACTATTACAGTTTTCTGCTTTCTGTTTTGCGTTTTCTGTTGCCATGGAACAGCACCATAAGATGTCGTTTAGCTTCAACACGATTGAACATCTTTAAATATTAGATATGTTATAATAATATGCGAATATTTATATTAGACAAAATATCTAGATGTTTAGACAGAACATCTATAGCTCGATTGCTGTCTTTAAGGTTTGTGTGTATAGTTACACTAAAAATCCCGTTACAAACGAATTTTTACGCATAATATAAAAGATATACATCATAAATGACTACCATATCATAATCAGGTGAATTAAAACTACTACCATCATTATTGTTAGTTCCCATTTTACTTTTGCTTTATACTCCCTGCTTGGATATATGGACTTTAACTGGAGAAAACATTCTCGGATAACAATGCAAGTCTTCATCTTCTGCTCGCGTCTATTTGGAGTGCGCACGATGTCCAAGCAGAAAACGAAAAGAAGAAAAATGAAGGAAAGATAGAGGAAGATTGATAGAAGATATACTTATAGACAGCCGAACGTGCACTATCTCCTTTTTGTCGAATATTACAATGGTTATCCGATGTTATATTATATATCTTATTGGAAACGCAAAGTTTGTAAAATAAAATTGCTTTTATTATGTCCTTAAACGCTTCAATTCGGTTAAAATTCCTTTAATAAATTTTTTTTTGAAAAGTCTCGAAATCTTTTTATATATATAATCTTAAAATCCTTTGATAGGATGTAAACTATCAGAAAAGTTCATATATTTTCATATAAATATAAAATATATATATATATGTCGAATGAATTGCGCTACATCGATGAGATTCTAAACAGATTCTCGAATCATATGCATATTGTATATATAACCAAAAGCTCGTTGGAAAATACGATATTCAATCTGTATACCTTACACCGCGACCGCTATAGCTGCCATCGTAAACCAACATATACATATAACCTCGTAAACCTGGCAATTTGCAAACCACACAAATCGAAGCACTGCACGGCAACCCCAAAAGTGTCAAATTCTCTTGACATAGATTTCCATCCCCAACGTTACTAGCAAAAATATGCTTGCGGAATATCAAAAAATTTGATAAAACTAAATTCATTTTCCCAGTTAGAAGTTCTATTATAAACTTCACTGTTCATAAATTTTACTTAATACTCCACGCAACTTGTATTTTTTTAAAATTTTAAAATCCTATATATATTGTGTATACACATTGTAATCTCTATTAATAAATAATACGACAAATAGAATAAATTTTAGGATATTTTACATTGACAGTCGTTCAAAAATCTCGTGGTAAATATTAAGGCATACCATGTCTTTGACTTACTTATTCGACTTACTTGAATAAGTTTATATAATCAAGGCATACTAGATGTACATCTAGTATTCCTTGATATTCGTATCTATTATATAAACTTATTCAAGTAAGTCGAATTATTTTCTATAAAAAATATTGCTCCATATATTAAAAATATTTATGCATAGTAGCTTATTGCCTCGCTTATTGCTATATTATGGGATGGGTAATCGGGATGATTTTTAGCCGATGTTTCGGTATTTATGCAAATGTACATCACGGGAAATCCGTGCGCATAATAAAAAATAGCTTTGAATTCGCGGCTAGGTCGCGTGACATATCGAAGGGCGAAATTAGTTCTTCGGGTGAGTAAATTTTTCGTCTGACATGTTGCAACGCTAGCTGTGGCGGCGGTGCTGGCGACAACGAATAGCCTCGGGTAAAGAAGTATGTAGTAGGAATAGGCGAAAAGCAGGAAAAATTTAGGATCGATTTTCTTTCAAGATTTATGTACCTATTTTGTAATAGCAACGTTTCACAAAAAAATAAATCTTGGAGAATTCACTGAACTTGCCCAGTACAGTTTCCTATGTTCCTTGGCTATAATGGCATTGCGAAACTTCGTCATTAAATTTTATGAAATTTAATAAAATACTTTATTCGATTAGTTTTAATCAATTTTATAATTTTTAGCTAACTGGAAAAATAATATATAAATCTTTCTTATTGTATATCTAAGAATTATATTGTATTAATCCCAATTTTTGTTTCGCACGTGCGAACAGAAAAATTTCTTCTTTTATATCATGTACCTCGAACGTATTGATTTGATTTCTTTTTTGCCATTATTGTCAGATTACGCTCTATATAATTCGTACGACCTTTAAACACTTGAACAGACCCGTATTATCAGCGCAAACAGATAAGTTCGCGTTAAACGTTGGGCTGAAAATTGATTTTTGATATCGCGATATAACTTCCACACATATTTTAAAGCATTATAAATAAAGATTATTTAGTTCATTTTCATGATCGCTCATTTGAATCTTATGAAAACCAGGGTCATGTTGGGGGTGGGGGGAAGACATACATGAATCTTACTGTACCATGTTTCCTTCTTCACCTCATATACAAAGCTGTGAAGTTATTCACAATAAAACCTTGATATGCTAAAGTTTCAAAAAAATTTAGCGACTTATTCCCTTCTATACATTATATTCCTGACACACACAAAAAAGGTGCAATTTATGTTGCGTATTGGATGCATTCAATACTAAATGCGTGCTGAAGTCTGAAAAAATTCGTAACATATATCATCACCTACAATTGAGTAATCCAATTGTTCGACTCCTTCCCGACGATGCGAGGTAGAAGGTGGCGGCTTTCTGCAATCGATTCGATACGAGGGACAAGATTATGAGAAGCGAAAAATTTTCAAAATCGCCAATTTTCCACTCCCTGACGATTTAAGAGAGAAGGTCTGCGATCTCGCAGGCATTGGATATGGATATAGCGAAAAGTACCTTCTCTCTTGTTAATAATTATTAATAACTCCTTTTAATTGTAAATTTCATTAAATTATGTAATAAATAACTGCAGGAGAACATACTTGCACGTACTGCGTATAAACAGAGCATGAGAATTTTCCGGGACGAATTATTTATTGCAGCATCTCATTGATTTATATGTTCAATGCAACTGATTTTAATTATAAGTTATTTCATGTAAATCCTGAATAATTTTAAGTAGCCATATTTTTGAGATTTTTTTTGTTACTAACAGTAGAATATGTTTAAAACATATATGCATTGATAATCAATTTTAGTCTTATTCTTAGCCGTCTTATATAGCGATTAATAGTAAGAGCATGGATTCAACAGTTAACAATATTTGCCAAAAATTTATTTTAATTTTAATTTTTAACGATTATTGGCCGCAAAACTTGGGGGCTTATAAGGCTTACGTAAAATTCCTTTGAGGTATAAAAGTAATCTCTTAAGCATCACCAATAGTGTTGTAAAGAGTTTAAATGCCTTCAGAGAACATCTCGCGAGCCATTCAGTCTCATTATTTTTCTCTTGTTGTCTTTCGACTATTCGGAGATCAACGAAAGTTTCCATTTAGACTCGTCTTAAGCCCTCCGCCTACGTACAATACTGTTATTTTTAACTTCATTCACTTGCTAAAGAGTTAATGCACCGAGAATACATATATAGCACGAGAGGGTCCATGCTGCATACTTATTAGCGCAGACGCATGCATACATATAGGTATATATATAAATACATTGGTAATTCTCCATAGACAGGGAATTTTTGACAAGAGAAAATGTTGGAAATTTTGTTGTCTTCATAATGTTTAGGTATATTGGTTTTAAGGAAAGGGGCCCTAATAATTATTCACGCTTATTTTTCACTTAAAGGACCTGTAGTATTACATAAAACCGTTTTCAATTTTTTATTTTCTAGGTGATTTCTTCTGATTGTATGTAAGTATATAGAACAATACTGTAAAATATTAACACATTAAACGTAACATATGGCAGGGAGAATAGTTTTGCTTAAAAAATTCAAAATTTTCCAAAATTTAATTTTTTTTCTTCGAAATGTTTCTTTCTGTTTGTTTAGTTTTAATTATTATATTATTTTAAATTGTAATAATTATCCTAATTGATATAAATGGTACAAACAGGACAAACACGAAACTACGTTTGACAACAAAAGTAGACCGAATTCATGAAATAAAAAAAAGAGAGTTTACGAGTAAATGGCACTAATAATTACTAGTTTTATTGCGAATGTAGATATAAATGTTAAAAACTACTAAGTACATATATTATTTATTTGAATTTTTGCCGCATCTACTCGTGATTTGATAACTTTGGACAAAAAAGTAACTTAAAATACAATTTGTATTTGTTTTTCTTCCGCCGGCATTGTTGATGGCTATGTATAATAAGAATTGCTTTTTCAAGGTTTTTTTTATGTGAAATTATTTTAATGTATCAAACAGGTTATTGTCAAAACAGTTATTTTTATGGTTATTCAACTGAAAAAATAAAAGAAATGTCTGTTTATGAATATAAAATTATGGATATATATGTACGCAGTGTGCATATGAAGTAAAGACCCGGGTAGTACTGCATGCGCGTGTATATAGGTATATTAATTTTATTGTACGTTTTCTCTTGGTCGCGTTTCTTCAGCGCTATTACAAGAATTTTGCACAAACCATGAAGTAAAAGTAAAAGAAAGTAAAAAAGAAATAATGGTAAGGTAAGAGTGTGAGATACTGGGGTGGAACATACTAAAATGATTCATTTCCATATATTTTAATCTAAAAACATCTAGGAGTCTCATTTCAAGATAGATTATGCAAAAGTAATTTGCCACACGGATATATATAAATACATTTATGTTACGCAAAAGAACTTAATTGTGACGCAGAATGATTATACTTATTCTAGAATTTGAAAGGAAAATACTGGGAGTTTAATTTGAAAATCAATAAAATTGAGGGCCCTTTATATATAGTTCATTCGCAGCGTCAAGTTTCATCATAAAAAAGGAGGCTCTCCTCAGAAAGCTATCTTATCATTCTTGTGCATGTATCAAAGCGGTGCTTCGATGTTCGCACACAATGCCGGTGTCAAGATAAAAAGCGAGGGTAAACATATACTCAATGGCTCATCGATTCTGTTGAATTCTCATGAATTCTATTTCAGGCACATTTATAGATTAGTTCACTTGACTGACAATGAGAAGCTGATCATCTAAAACTTGAACGTTTTTTCTTCTTCAGTCGATTTTTACTTTACGCACACATACATACATATTATATGTATATGTATGTATGAAGTTTGAAATTTTGACAAAAGATCTTTAATACTTTGTAAACTTGTCAACCCAACCCTGGTTTCCATATAAAATTCTAATGGAAACCAGGGTTGGGTTGACATGTTTACAAAGGAAGGCATTAATGCAAGGCACTGTACCTTAAATTTTAGTTTGATTTATAATATATTTCACTCGCATTCAATTTTAATAAAGAAATCTCATTCTTGTGCAATAAATGTTGCATGTAGTTATATAGTAATTATATAGTGATTTGTGCAAATGTGTTGTGTTTATCAATTGCTGGAAATGTTAAAATATAACAGTTATAAGATGTAAATTAATTCCGCGCAATCGCATCGCATCGCATGAACGAGCAAACGAGTTCGCCGAGTCGATACTCTATTACGAGTTGTTGAGCGTTGTTTTGGTTTGTTGCTGACCTCGTGAAATTTTAGAACGCATTATATTTGGGTTATAAATTACATAATATGTGAGCGTGTGTATAAGTTATCCTTATTTTTGTATGGTAGAGATGACATGAGTTACCTTTCTTTAGCAGTCTAGCTTGGGTTTCAAACTTTATGATTATGATGTATCACATTTTAAATTTCATCAGAATTAACGCAGTATTAGCAACGTATAGCGTTTTCGTGGATGAGAGCAGAAATGTTAAAGAAAAACTTTTAGTGGAAAACAGAATGTACGTTGGTATACAATATGACACAAAAGAGTGTGCATGCTCATACAATTTTTTTCCTTCTGCTATACTATTTGAAGAAACTTGGAAACTATAGATGAGAACTGCGATGGGAAAAATACAAGATCAATTAATCGCATCTTTTTTATAAATTGGACAATACACACTGTCTCTGTCAGCGAGAAACACTGACTGTTTCTCGCTGGAATTCCGCACGCTCTCGCCGATCGACCAATTGAATTGGTTCGATCCCAAAGCAGTTAGTTGTTGGCAATGTACGACAATGTGCTGAAGAGATAGATCCATTGGTTGTACCTTGCGTTCTCATGGGAAATTTCTCAGATTGGTATTCCATAAGCAAGCGTCCCCAAGCGGACAGAACTATGAAGAAAAATCATACATATACATTTTACGGCTGTTTTACAACACCTGCATGTAAAGTCCACTTTTATATATTGTATTCGGTTTTATGTATATACATAATATGTAGTGCAGGCATGAATATATACATATAAAATTTATAATATAAAAGTTGGTTAATTGAAAGAAAAAATTTTAGATCCCTGAAAATTCTCAAATACTAGAATTATAATGTTAAAACTTATAAATAAAATAAATTGGTTTCAAAGTACGGGTGGTGCTACGATAGGCCATACTATATCCGTTCGAGATCTTCCTCCTCAAACTACCTACACGCGCGGACAGAGTATATCGAGAAAATTACATTTTTCCACATTTTGCATCTAAAATTTTTGGCTCATTACACAAATTACATATATCAACTTTTAGAATGCGGAAATGGTAAATACATAATTATGTATTTTGTCATCAGTATTCAAATATAGTATTTCGTTATTCTTTTCGACGATTTACAGTCCGCAATACAAGCTGCTGACATGGCAGCTTTTCATAAGTTTTAAATTCTTGTCAATACAGTTGATCTACCGGTGCAATTAACCTGCATATCAATACCCCGCGTATAATTCACGTCGCTTTCGTAACTAATATAATTTTTGAAATCTACATTCCGGGTATATATGATGTAGATATTTATGTGTAGACATCATACGACGAAAATAATACGATTAATACGGTAAACTCAAGTAAAACGGTGATAAAGTTTCTTATTTTTATTGTACGAGACCGATCGCGCGGTTGAGCGTGGGTGTTTCGTATTTGAAATATTTTACGTCATTAGGTTTACTGCTCACTTCATGCGTAACCTGCACTGGTTATGCTGACGTCAGAAATTAAGGTAACGCTATGAAGTTAGCTGAAATGCATGTTCTTTTTATAATAAGGAAGGAAAATAAATTGAAAGTTAATAGATAATATGTGCGCATGGACATTAATAACATGGTATAAATGAAAAGATCACAAATTATTATTATTTTGTTTGACAATCGGTTCCAAAACTTAGCCAACCGGTTGTCACACTTCGGCAGTCAAAAATATGTATAATTGCGCCGCAAAAATTTCAAGTCCTAGTTTGGTCGATACGTAAACGTAAAAAGCAAGATTGTATAAGCTTGCTGGTATTAACACTGGTCAACATGAGTTCTATATTTGAAGAAGTAATAGTTTTGGAAAAAATTAAGGACAATTTAAAGAAAAATGGATTTTTGGCAATTTTTCGAAAAATTTAGCATTCAAATTTTCCACATATCAATGATTTCTTCTAAGGTTCGGATTCAAGTTTGAATTTTTAATTATATAATCCTATAGGTAGGCAATATGTATACCGGAAATCCATAAATATTAGTCAGGTTCATTTATTTTGTGCTCAGATTCAAATGAAAAGTATTTTTTGGTTCACCAGTATAATTATAATAACTGTACGTACTATATTGTATTTAGTCTGCCAGCCTTTAAAACTTAACAAATTAGTCCTTAAAATATTTATCCTCTCTTAAAAGCATAATTGCAACGATTTTCTGCACCTGTAGTGCACTAACAAAGGAAAACTGTGCCGAGTCAGTGTCAGTCGAAAATCGATCGACCGCTTCTTCTCTTTTTCCTACTGAATAACTTTTCTTCATTTTAACTGAATCCATATACCTACGCAAATATTAGTGGTAGTACTGATACCGTTAATTACTATAATATACATTCTTGCAACGTATTCTAAATGTTAACATCAACTATTTGCATCATTTTGATTCAACTGCTGTTAAAAAATGACTATTATAGATATAGGATTTAGTTTATTATTATGTATACCTATAGATAATTATGAAGTATCGCAAACCTCGATATACGCGGATCTAGCGGATGACAAATGGCCTGGTTTTTATCGTTTTCTTTACGTTCATCTGCTATTTTAATTATCAGTTTTTTAAACTAATACCTGAAAACCTGAAATACGGGGTTAGGTACAAGACAACAAGCACCAATATGTATAAACGTGACTTATTATGCATATACATAGTCTGAAGCTGGTGCAGGTTATAAGGCTGCTGGCGTGACTCAATATGTTTTAGGGTAAACCTTTTGAAATTGAAAGTATGTTCCTGTATATTATAGTTACATATTTACCAAGGATTGCAAGCAAGAAACATATATATGTTTAGCTTTAGTTTACTTATTAAGTATGTGCATCGTGTTCACGACAATGACAGCGCCGCGCGGGTGGCCGTACTCGAGTAGATTAATGAGTCAACGCACCTTGTTCTGTTTTTATAAACAATGTGAAACAATGTCTCCTTTGATTGAACAATATCTTGCGTCACTTACTTCTTGTTTTATTATTATAGCGAAGGAAATATTTAAGCTGTTTTTATTGTTTAATTTTACTAAAATGATGTGTTATTAAATGTATTGTGATTTTAAAAACTGCACATAAAAAAAATTTGCCATAATTTTTTGGCGAATAGGAAATTAAGTAAAAAATTGGTAAAAAAAAAAATTTAGAATTTGACCTAGGCAATCTACCTCCGTTTTATGCAGATGGAGGTAAATATATTGTCTAGTTTTATCGAAAAATATTTATTATACACTCAAAAAAACGCCTAGTTAAGTTAATTGGAATTTTTGGTTAAATATAGCCAAACTAACTCTATTTTTTCTGGTTAAAGTAACTAGCAGCATTCTGGTTATTTTAACTCGTAATTTTCTTATTAAAATAAGCAGAATCCTGGTTACTTTAAGGACATGTGATACTTTACGATAAGAGCAATTTAGTTTACCCAATTATACATTCATAATAATAAATATTTTTACCGAATAAGAGTCAATAAACCTTCCTCTCATGTACACGAAGGTTCGTTAACTCTTATTAGCTAAAAATATTTATTATTATGAATGTATAATTGAGTAAACTAAATTGCTCTTATGGTAAAGCATTACATGCCCTTAACCAGAAAAAAATAGTTAGGGTATATTTAAGCCAAAATGCAAATTTTCTGTTACTTTGTTTGTTAAAAAGGAGTACAATAGTACATATTTTCACCTAATAAGATTGAGAATAAATCAAGTTAAGAACCTGTTTATAAATATTTCCCCACTATTACAATACGAAACTTATTTACAATTTACCGCGACACGCAATTATCAGTTAATAATATCAAAAATTTTAGAATAGTATAAATTCTCACCGTTCCAACATTTTATATTTTTTAACTCGGCTCTTGAAACATTTCGGTCAATTAGATTATAGACATGCTCAACCGCTCTCAGTGACAAGCAATAATAATTAAGATATATGTGTGTCTCATCTCGCTCCATTATAAACCTGTCTCATTCAGCATCTGCACTGTTCCCAATCACATAATTTTTATCAAGACTTAAATATTAGAGGTTTTTATTAAATTTACGAAAAACCTTAAGGACTTTGGACCCAAGTGTTAAGCTCAAAATTCTATTCTTCATTTTATTCAACGAAAATTATAGTTGAACATTTTTCCGCTCTGTATCACTAATCTTTTTTCAAATATAAGACTACGTACAGAGCAAAACATATATTTAGTTTAGATACTTTTTGCATAAAACGAAGAATTCAAAATCTGTCTTCAAAATTCGATATTTTCATTTTACATAAAAAATATTTGAATGAAATATTTTCTGGCTCTGTGCGCATAATTCTAGTTATAAATTAATTAATTCTATAAAATGGAAAAAGTTCCAATTTTAACATTTCTTATGTAAAATGAGGAAATCGAGTTTTTAGATTGGAACTTGGCTCCAACACCCTTAAGGGCATGTGATACTTTACCATAAGAGCAATTTAGTTTACCCAATTATACATTCATAATAATAAATATTTTTAGCGAATAAGAGTCAATAAACCTTCCTCTCATGTACACAAAGGTTTGTTGACTAATATTAGCTAAAAATATTTATAATTATGAATGTATAATTGGTATAACTAATTTGCTCTTATGGTAAAGTATCACATGCCCTTAAGTTGAAAATATTATTTGTTATTCTGAGAAATTTCTTTCCATTTTAAAATAGGACAGAATAACAGTTATATGTTTAGGGGTTGAAATTTTAATCGTTTTGATTTTGAAATTACTTATTTATTTTAATTTTATTGCAGAATATTCAATATCATTATATTATATTCTATTTGAAAAAGAATAGTAATATGTAAATATTTAACTCAACCGAGGCGCTGTTCATTCTTAAGTCAATTTCGATGAAAGTTTAATAAATATAATATACATATAGTATGCTAAGTAACTTTGCAAATGTCTCGGCTTATTCTTATAATCAGATGATGTATTCGCGTTATTCGCTTGAATATGTACTCATGCATATGTAGAGATATGTACATACTCACTTATCCAGACAGACAGTCCCAATCCTATCTCTTTATATACACTAAATTCGATTTAATCAATCTACTTGAGAGTGAATGAACAGCCTCTTGATTTGTGAGAAGGAAAACAACTAAGATCTAGTCACTTACTGCATCACAAAAGGTATTCTCTCTGAAGTCTTCGCTCTTTTCGGTAAGTAGATATCTTATTGAGTCGGCGATCGCCGATTCACGTTACACTGAAAATCAGTTTACCAATGATGCTGCGTCGTGCACTGTAATACCGACTGATCGCTCGTACCAAGAAATCTTTTTCGTGATCGTCACTATATATATATATATATATATATATATTATGTACTATGTATAGATTTCCAGAAATTAAAGAATTTCTTGTCAATTACTTGAAAAATGAACAACTGATTCATCTGGCACTTGAAGACATTCTTCGAAAATTGTGAATCGTCGATTGGTGTGTGACTCAACAAAAGGCCGACAATTCATATCACGTGGGGACGCCACCGCGAACAAAACTTTGTCAAAGGCAGTCACTAAAAACTAGTTTCTTTGATTCAAACACCATAGATGGTAAAGCTAAGATATCGCACTCATCGCTGTATAGGGATTATTGTTCCATGAGTTTATTTACATACATACGAAACATTAAAAACAAACGTGAACCCACAATACGTCACATTAAATCATTATAGCCAAACTGAGTCAAACGGTACTAAGCGAAACAGAACAAACTCGGACAGAGTAGAAACTGAACCAGCTTTACCAGCTGTGTGAGTGTGCGACTTGTGCGAGCTGCGAGATTGCTCCCTCCCTCACCTCCTACCACCAGTTCCTGACAAGTTCCACCGTGCCGTTCAACCTTCCTCAATCCTAGTAGTTTACTACTACTCATACTCATTCGTGGAGCGGGTCGAGCGTCGAGCGTCGACTGGTGCGCCACTCTTGATTTGATCAACTTCGTTGTTACCTCCGTTACCTACCTCGTCGGCCGGCGTGGCGAGGATAGAGAACGATATACTTATTCCGAATTCTTCATCCATCTCGCTCATGATCTCGCTCATATCCACCAATATCTACTTATACTGATACTGACAGGATGACATGAGACACTCTCAGTCCTCACTCCTTCTCAGTGCTATAATCCTAGTGCCTGGTCGTAAAAAAGCTTAGAGTTTTAGTTTTTTTTTTCTTTTTTCATAACTTCTTGACAATTCCTGAATTACACCGAAAAATTGCTACAATGGATCTCGTGTTAGTTTAACATGCAGAAAAAAGTATTCTTTATATACATATTCAAGTGTACCCACTCTAAATTTAGGCTTTATTGCCTATTCGAACTCAAATTTGGTTAAAGTTTACTAGTCCTATATTGAATGGTAGTTTGTGGGAAGCGAAGGAGTTCGCTGGAAGCTAAAATCAAAATCCCCTTTCCTGATTACATATAAATGACTTCATCTTCATCATCCTCTGCCTCCAAACTGAATTCAATTGTTATTATCTTTCTTCTTCCTCCTTATGTACATTTGCTTCATTTAGTTGATTTGATCTAAAAAGTGAACAATATTCCAAAGTTAGCCATTTAAAATTCAAAATTTGCGAATAATAATGTAATGCACATGACGCCTGAATTTAAAACAATTTTATTCTAAAATAAGGAATAATTTATCACGGGTTTTTACATTAAATATTGAATTCTCTCAGAGTTTTAATCCTCTCCATCAGATATATCTTATTGAATTCAAAAATTGTCTTTTGCAAGAGGAGATTCAGATTCATCTCTTCTCTCACTTTTTTCTTGACTTTTCTCATTTGCCTCCATTTTTTTTATGTCTCTTTTGAACAAGACAGCTTGGTCTGGGTTTTGGACATCCCCTATGCAATTGACGAAATTTTGTGCAATTTAAAATGATAAAAAAAAAACTTTTGAATTTACATCAAATAAAAATACTATTACATATATATATATATATATATATATAT
>UCOH01004844.1:0-18005 GCA_900474275.1 Synergus japonicus
ATATATATATATATATATATATATCAAATCTTATCGTTAATCTCATTGAAAAAAATGAGCACATCATCAACGAGGACATCACATAAAAATTTCATTTCCGTATGAATAATGCTTTTCTTCAGACTTTCCACGAAATTGAAAAATCCAAAAAAAAATTAACCGCCATTAAAATAATTAAAATTTTGGCGATTTTTATGAAATTCAAAATATTTTTATAGGATTTTTAAGAGATTTCTGCGAAAATTCAAGAGGCTTCAAGGAATTTTAAGGGATTTCGAAGGTTTTCGTGATATTTTAAGAGATTTAAAAAACTTTCTTTCGATGACTTTAATGAATTTGAAATGTTGTCGTGGAATTTTCAGCAATTTTAAGAGAAATCAAGACATTTTTATAGGATTTTCAAACATTTTGTGGAATTTTATGAGATTTTTAATGATTTTAAAAGATTTCAAAAGATTTTTCTAATTTTTAAAAGATTTTGTAAAATGTTCAAGGATTTCATCGAGGTTCACATGATTTCAAGAGGTTTCTAAGAATTTTGAGGGATTTTGAGGATTTTTAAGTGATTTTTACAAAACTTAAAAGATTTTTAGGATTTTGGAAATATTTCGTAGAATTTTAAAGAATTTCCACAATTTTAAAGCGATTTTTACGAATTTCAAAAGATTTTCGACATTCAAAAAAGATATCGCAGATTTTTAAAGAATTTCAAGATATTGCCTGGAATTCTAAAGGAATTCATGCGATTTTAAGATAAGATTTTTATAAATTCTGAGGGATTTTGAGGGATTTTAAATGTTACAAAATTTCCAGAAATTTTAAAACAATCTATATGAAATTTTTATGACTTTTAAAAGATTTTGTGGAATTTTTAGGGATTTTATAGAATTTTATGAAATTTCTAATAGTTTTTTAAAGGATTTCAAGAGATTTTTCTAATCTCTAAAAGATTTTGTGAAATTTAAAAACATTTAATGAAATTTTATGCGATTTTTAATAAGTTTAATGGATTTTAAAGGATATAAAGGAATTTTAAACGTTTATCGTAGAATTTTAATGAATTTAAAGAAATTTATGATATTTCTCATAATTTTAAGGGATTTCAAAAGATTTTTCTTATTTTAAAAAAATTTTGTAAAATTTTAAAGGATTTAATCGAATTTGGTGAGATTTCTAATGATTTTAGGGAATTTTAATTAAGGAATGTCAGGAATTTTTATAGATTTTCACGAATTAAAAATTTCAATATGGTTTTCAAAAGATTTATGATTTTGAAGATTTTTGTTGAATTTTTTATAGATTTTAAAAGGTTTTTAGTAATTACAACTCCAAGTCATTCAAATACCAATCATGCATGCAAAATTTTCCAGACATTTTGTTATATTACATGCATCACTTTTTAGAGAGAATTGCTTATTTCGGAAAATGCAAATAAATATATTACTTTCTAAAATAGTTTGAATAAATGAATAAGAATGACCTTATGCATATTTAAGCGTAAAGAATCTCCATAGTATGAAATTTTTATAGCAGGAGAAAAATCGTTTTATGCCTACCAATTAATCTTACAGCTCCTCAGGAAGATTTAATGTTTCGCGGATAGACTAGCTGTACATTTCAGTTGTAAAAAAGCGATGTTTCTGCCAAGAATTTATCCGTAAATGATACATTAAAAAATGATAGTGATAATCGCGTGATGCACGCAACTGCAATGTATTTGTTTCGATTATAATATATACCTTGAAAGTTCACAGTGCCGTAAAATTGGGAATAAATTCTTGGGAAACTTAAAGTTTTTCACTGGAATCTTTTCAAGAATATATAAAATTAAAAAACACGAAATAACAAAACAAAACATTCAAATAATCAAGAGAAAAATCTTATAAGAAGAAGAATGTGACATAACAGAAAAATGCAGGATAAATAAAAAATAGAGTGATTTAAGGCAGCATTTCTCGAAGCCATTACTAGGTTCGTATGAATGGCTATTATGGTGGCAGTGATACTGCAGCAATGGCAAGTGATTTCAGGGGAATGAACACTGTAATTGGCGGAATATACGCTTTATAGTGAATCGTTCGTGTTTGTTCGCATCGAGACCGAAGAAAGTTGTTTTTACTGCCCCAAGCACAATTGTTAAGCTATAAGATGACCAAGATCTGTGCCATTTCTATTGTACTCACTTTTACTCGACAAACTATTTCAATCGCATTTGCATCCAAGTGAAAGGATTTCAAGGATTCTTCCAAATTAACAAATCTAACCATTTCCACATGTTTGCTTTGCTTGCTCACAAAAAATCTGTGCACATGTTATTCAAATAAAAGATCATTAACAGAGAAATTTGGCCCCAATTGTACATAGAGAACTTTATGCATAGGTAATTTATACCTTTAAAGGTGCGCTAAGACTTAAAAATTGTGCTTTATACTTGTAGTAAAAGAGTAAATGCCCTAAGCTTTGATTACACTTCACTACATATCGTAAATTACAACGTGAATCCTTTCAAAAAGTTTATACAGGTTTTTACTGCAGTGTTAAAGGATGGAAAATTGAGGAGAGATCTTGAGAGCTGGTTCTCGGACTGAAGTATATATAATGTATGCATACTAATACACCAGGAAATATTTTAACTCCAGAGAAAATGCATTCATGTAAAAAGGAATGCAAACTCAGTGCCCACTGTTCAAATGAGCATATGCAATCTTTTATTATATTCAAAGAGGGATTTTAAAGGAATTTATAACATTTAAAATGCGATTTTTAAGAATTCTATAGCGAATTTTGAGGGATATAAAAAGTGCTTTAATTATTATCATACAATTCTAAAGAATTTCAAGAAGTTTTTGGGAATTTTAAGATTTTAAGCGATTTCAAAGATTTTCGTGAAATTTAAAAATATTTAAGAAGGTTTTTGACATTTTAAGGGATTTTCAATCTTATGGAATTTCGATTTTTCGAAAATTTTAAAAGATTTTTATAATTTTTAAAAGACTGGAATTTTTATATATTTTATAAAATTTTTAGTAATTTTAAGGGATTTCAAGAGATTTTTATGACCTTTAAAATATTGATATTTGTAGGAATTTTTAGAGATATTCAAATTACTAAATATCCCAAAAAAATCGTCAAATTCCATAAAAATTTCTGAAAATCCTTAAAAAAGTTTTTAATTTTGTTCAAAATTCCATAAAATCGCATTAAATCCCATAAAATATCTAAACATCCATTAAAATTTCGAGAAATCTCTCTAAAATTACTTAAAATTACACAAAATACCGTAAAATTCAATGAAATCTCGTTAATAACTTTCAAATATCAGAAAATACAATAAAATACCGAGAAATCCTTTAATACTGCTAAAATTTCATTAATGAACGTAAATAGTTTGAGTTTTCAAATTCTAACACAGAAATTCGCGCAATTTCCAAAAAACTCATCAGGTTTTTTACAAAAATGTGTTCGATATATTGTTAACATCGTCCGTAAGAAATTTTTCAAATTTAGAAAATAAGAAAAACCCACGCATTATCAATTATATAAAATATCAACAATTTTTTTTATACATATATAATATAAAATATGATTTGACAATCGTTATGATAATCCGCAGAATAACTCTACGTAACTGCGTCTAATTATAGTTGTAACAATGAACACTCAAGTATAACAAATTGCCGTGGTATTATATGAGTGCAGTGCGTAGCTGCTTAGCTTATATTATAATAATCAAGTAGGCACGTGTCGCTTCAGCAAGACTTTTTTCACGCATGAAAATCCACCATAGATAATTTAAATCAAAATCTAGGACATCATAGTTAAATTACACATAAATTGTTTCAAATAAAATATAATAATTATATACATTTGTTACAACATGTCCTACATTTTGAAACGTACATTCTAAAAAGCTGTACATATATGTATATATTTATTGTGATTTATTATTTTGTTATATTTATTGTTTATTGTAATTGCGAGCAAAGATGGCAAAACTTTTGCTCCTTTTGCTCTTATGATAATTACTACATGCCCTTAAGCAACCTAGATTGACTCTCTTCAACTCGTAAATCATGATTTGTGTTTTGCATGACGCACACAATAATGCGTGCGAATCTTGAGATGAATATCTGGTTGACGAAGACAGAAAAAGAAAGAAAAACATAAAGTGAAAGGCAGATAAAAAACCGATGTAAACACTATTTCTAAACTAATTGTTGAAATTAGTATCGATAAATTCGAGATAATATTCTTATAAAGAAATTTAAAAGTCGTCTTAGCATCTCCTAATTATCTCAATATCTAAAATGTTACACTTGTCATTAATTTTGTCTGCTGAAGGGACAAAATTAATCATTCTATACATTCAGTCCTTTTGAGTGTGAGGGAATATTGATTGCAGGTACATCAATCACAATGATTTCTCTTTGTTGCAATTTTGACGGGTAAAAATGAGCTTCATATGACAGATTTTGACAAAATATGAAGACCCGTGTAATGTAGGGTAACGGTAAAATTCGAATAAAAGAAATACAAGAAATTATCCACTTATCTTGTGGAACCACGGCCAGGTTTCTACTTCCGGAATAATTAAGTGATGCTAAACATAGAAAGGGAATATATAGAAGCCAAAGAGGGAATACAGGTTGCAACTACCGGTTAAGTTCGATAATCATCGCGACCTTAAAAGTTATCAGGACGAATTTCGCGAAGAACAAAATCAGAGAGAAATCCGAATTTTTTGTGCCAAATTATAAGTGAACTCTCTAAATTTGAGTTAGTGAAAATATAACTAATTTGAATAAATGGCTCATTTATCAAATTATTTTCGCATAAATAAAGCAGTCGAAAGAACTTCAATTTTGTGAAGATTAATGTCAATATAATTATTATAATTCAATTATTAACTTTGCTGATTTTCGAGTTTGAAAAGTTTTGTTAGATTCTCATCAGAGAAAGTATTTGATTTTTTTTGTAATTTCCGAGGGGTTTCGATTTCAATTCCAAAATTGGAATTCCAATGTATTAAAGTTCTTTTTGACTGACTTTTATTACTTCATGAAACATTCTTTAATGCAAATTTCTATCCAGGTTGAGAACCACTGTTTTTATTGCTCTGTGCATCACCCCACAAAGTTCGAATGAACGGATCTTTCGCGAGATGCAGATGGACTCTCGGTTTAAGAGCAGGTAAGTAAACAGGTAGACTTGAAATTATTTTCCACTTGTCCTCAGATGTAATCCCCCTCCCCCTTGCCCCTTATCACTTGTATATACTTTCTACGGATCTTCTTCTGCTTCGTAAAACGGAAAAAAAATTTTCATGCTTCTACTGCAAGTAGAAGAATTCAAAGGAATTCAGAGAAAATTTTAAAAATTATACAACACTTTAATTACAAGTACGTGAAAAGATTTTAAATTATTGGGGTTTTCTCGCTTTTTTGTCGGTCAAATTTGTTTTTCGTCCGACCAATTTATGGTTGTCTTTTTGTGAATTAAAAAAAAAATAGAAATGTGATAAAGAAAAAGTGGAATAAAAAAGAAGATAAAGTAGATTTTTTGATAAAATACAAAAAATTCCCGGCTTTTTTCCCGGTTTCCAGATCCGCTAGTTACCTTTATTATGACTTTAAAAGAATTCGAAGCAATTTAACAGAATTTGAAAGAATACAAATAAATTCACGATGAATTCATTAAAGGTGAATTTTAGTAGAAAATTAAACAATTGAATTGTCAGTAATTCAAAACAGCTCGAAAGAATTTAAACAAAAATCGAATTAATTTCAATTTATTCAAGAGAATTCAATAGAATTGAGGGGAATTCATGATGAATTAAAAATATTTGAAAAAAATTCAAATTAAATCTAAAGAATTGCCTGGAATTCAAGGTGAATTTAGAATAATTGAAAAGAATTCAAGAGAAATCGAGAGAATTCAAAAGAATTTAATTTCTGAATTCGTATATAGAACTGTAAAGTCAAAGTATTAAAAATGCATGAAACATTTTTAAAAAGATAATGAAGAATTAGAAATTGCATATTATCATTTTCTTTTAAAAAATCTTGATTACGAATTTATAGCGCAATCGTTAGATTCATAATGCAGCAAATCAATTTCTTAAATTACCTGACTCGTAAAGGCTGTCGGTGGTAAATCCATAAGCGGATGAATGTCGTCTCGCCGTGGTCGGGAATTTTGATCGAATCTGAGCAAATCTCGATTATCTATTTATTATCTTTTCCCTTCACAGATAGTTTATCACTGTAACAAATTTTGCTATATATTTTCACAAGCAATTTCCACTTCACTGCTCTTAGAAATTCCTGGATAATTCAATTACTTTTCCAGTTAAAAGTGTAAACGAAATTTCGATTTACAGCGCATAATTTATTTTTCAGCTACTCAACTAATTAAAAATCCCATCGTTTATCTTCAAAATTCAATTAACTTTCCTCAAAATTCTACAATCACTATAACTTAAAGTAATGAAAAATATAATCTAAAGTACTCAGGAGTGCTACATTTATGAATTATATTAAGTGCGACTTTTTACTCATAATTGCATAAACACGTCAGCGAAAAGAAAATTTTAGTTAATTAAGCACAATTTGATCATATAAATTCAATTATAGTTTTTAATCCCAAGATTTATTAGATCCAACCACCGGAATTGTAGTTAATATATATAACCACAATTATGTGGTGAGCTAGTAATAAATGCGTATACAATTAGTTTTAGTTTAATTGAATGATTAATTGAAAATATCGAAGAAAGCGATTCCTTTTTATAAAAATTTGACTTACTGTCTTCTTATTTTTCTACTTTGAAAAATTATCCAGTACGATATAAATTCTATGTCTTATTTTTAAAAGTTGGACTAAATTTATTCAGAACAATTTTGAATATGTTTGTATTAGAAAGTTTGGCACTTCACGTCATCTGCGAGAATCACTACAAACATTTCAGAAACTCGTTTCATAAATTTTGATACAGACAAGTAGAAAGGAGATGAAAAAGTAAAATGAAGAAAAGTCACGTACTTAGAAAATGTTTCAAAAAAATTGTTAGAGAGACAATTTTAGCATCTAGGACATTAAATTTTTTCTCTAAATATTTTAATTAAAATGAAAAAGAGATTGAAATGGAGCTAATTTTTGAATTTTTAGAAACACAGATGCACTACAAAATCTGTGTTGCTTCTTATTTAGTGACCATAACGATTTGTAATCAATGTCAACCGGCGGAACTCAGACACTTGAATGATTCGAGATTTAACTTCGAATTTACCTTTAACGGTCCTACGATCACGGAGAAACGCGCTTAACAATGTCACAAGACTGAATGCTGAGATGTACAGAAGACAGAATGGAAAAGGCTCTCTCGTATCGAAGAGACATCGACTTCGGGGGATATCGTTTAGACCTTATGCTTAGCAGAGGCATAACAGTAACAGCAGTAATTACGACGAAGATGATGGCGATTTCCAATACCGCAAGCGGTAATAATAATTCACAAATGAATAGTATTCTCATTTTAAGAGCATTTTAAAATAAATTTTATTAATCATAAATAAAGTAAAAATAAACTTGAAATAGTAGAGAAACAAGCCCCAAAACAGGTCCATATTAAAAATAGGGCACTTTTTGCAAAAAGTTGATTTCTGCGAGAAAAAAAAATATGGAATGAAAATATTTTATTGGTCAAACAGGATTTTAAAAGACTTCAAAGGCTTTAGGAGCTTTCAGGGGGTTTAAAAATATTTTTAAGCGTTTTTCTAATGAATTCCAATGATTTATAAATTCAAGTTAATTTTAGAGCTTTTTTATGTGATTTTGCTATATTTAAAACCGAATTTCAAAAGATTTCAAGCTTTCTTACAATATCTGAATAAATAATATTTTAATAACAAAAGAATTTAGGAAAAAATTTGTGGAATTTTGCTGATTTTTAAAAGATTTTATTATGCGCGAATTAGTGAAAAGTGAGTCACTAATTTACTTTAGTAAAAAATTCGACTAATTATTAGTTATTTTTAACTAAAACTTTAGTGAAAAGTTGAAACCTGCGAATTGAAATATAGTGAAATACAACTAATAATTAGTAAAAATTTTCACTAAAGTAAATTAGTGACTCACTTTTCACATAATTCAAATTTAGGGAGCGATTTCCGAGATTTCAAAAGATTTCAAGTAATTACAAAATATTTTTATGGATTTAAAAATATTATATGAAATTTGATTGACTTTCGAAAGATTTACAATTATTTTAGAGACTTTGGAAAAGAATAATAATAATTTTGCAAAAGTTCATATAGATTGCAAGAGATTTTTAAAAGTTCACTCATTTTCATTGATTCTCTTTTCACGATTTCATTCAGTGAAAATCCATTGCGAATCAGTGACTTTCACTGATTTCCAGTAAATTTCTCCTTGATTAAAATCGTGAGAAAAGAGTCACTAAGAATCAGTAGAATTTGATTGTAAGAATCAGTTAAATTTTACTTATTTTTCACTGATTCATAATTATAGAGAGTTACGAATAAGTAATAAATAATATTCATCTGATAATAGAATTCAGTTACTGATTAAAATTATTGAAAATATGAGAATTGATTTTTAAGTCTAGAAAGCAAAGTTGATTATAAAAAAGGGACAATTCGCGCCCCCCCTCCTCCCAAATAAAAACGTTCTATTACAACTATTAATACAAGTATTTGGCATCATTGATTCTTGTCAAAAATGAAGATAAAACCTCTTTCACTGTAATTTCCAGAGAAATGTAAAGAAGCTGGAAAAATAAACGGTTAACTGTATTGCAGAATGCAAAGGAAGATGTTAAGATATGTGTGAGAGGCTTCGTAGCGGTGCAATTTCAACGTCTTCTAATGACGTGAAATCAGTTATGTGTAACAGTGACTGAAAGAACGTAGCATAAGGTACTTATGTATATATATATATATATATAAATTCTTATAACGGTGGCACCATGTGTTCGACACACTGCTCTCCTATAAATGTAATATAAAGTTATAAATGATAATCATAGTTAATGATGCTGAAAATATCAATGCGGTATCATAAACACGTATAAATAAACTTAATGAGTCAAAAAAAGTTAAAGAAAAAAAGTGTGTACAGTAGATTACCTATTCAAAGTTCACTGATATATTTTCTGTCATTTCCAAAAATTTCAGCGATATGTCTTCTTCAGTTTAAGAATAATAAAAAAATATACATGGTCCAGTCGGTAAATATTATAGAGACGTCATAGTTTAATATTTTGTCCTTATTATGGAAGATCTGCGTACGAAATTTGTATGCGAGACAGATGTGTCGAACGGTATTGTTTGGGCAAAAAAGTTCGACTAGCGGTAGCGACAATATACATTCTTCGTATATAGGCACAGAAAATATAAACAGAATCTCGATATATTACCTACATACCTAAACCGACACATACGTGAAGAAAAAAAGTGTTAGCGCCGTTTGTACACGACATGTCGACACGTATAACATTGTACGTGGTATGTGCCACCTGTAATAGCAATCGATTAACGGTCATCGCCTCAGCTCCCTCGCTTATAATTATTTATTCGTTTTATAGCGGTAAACACGAGATTCTATTGCAAATCTTCCAATCAGGATCAGATACCTTAAATCTTTCCGCAATTTCTAATTCTATCGTTTCTGTTCCAGGCGCCTTTAAAAACATAGCAGAAAGATTGAGAAGATTGGTATTCAATGGCTTTGGTTTTTGGTTTATTGTTTATGAAAGATGTATAGAATAAAATTGTTAATTGTAAATTGGTCTCACCAGATCCATTCGTTGATTTCGTAAGCCTATCAACAGCCTCAGGAACATCAACAGCACGTTCCTCCTTTCCACTAATAATTCCCTCTACTTGACTCGAAGCAATTCCATTCATCATTTCCAATTTCCGCCATTCTTGAATTTTATCAGTCACATCCTGAATCACATCATCCTTAATTTCCAAATCATCATCTCTTTCACAATCTGGAAAGGTTCTGACCATCACATCAGGAACAAGAGTTTCCTCATCATCTTCTCTTATCCTCCATTTTGCTCTTCTGTGTTCTTCTTGATGATTTTGAAGTTCACTTTGTCTATCTTCTCTAACTTCTCTAACTTCTCTAACTTCCCTAACTTCTCTGACTTCTCTGATTTCTCTTGAAGGTACTTCACTCACTGAATCTATATTTTCTTCCACTAATTCTTCTTCTTCGAGAATATACTCCCTTCTTTCTGATGGATTTTGATAAACTCTATAAGGGCCTACTAGGCCTACTACTCCTCTCGGAGAAGGTATTGATCGTTTCCAATCTTCTCTTGTATTTTGATTGTCATCGTATTCTGAGGAATACATCTTTGGTCGATTTGAAGTAAATCGAGATGGTGGAATTTGATTCGAGGCAGTTTGTAGCCACTTTCGAAGCACTTCTTGTTTAGAGAGAACTTCCGGTTTTGGGTTTGGCTTTCTTTTTTGGATGACACTGTAGAGAGGCTGTGAATCTGCGTCTTCGTTCTAAGTTTTAAAAAGGAGGGTTTTGAACATTTTCGAATTTCTAATAATATTTTTAACGAGATTATGAGAATTCAGATTGAGAATATCTTAATAACAAGTCTCAAAACTTTTCCAAAACAAAAAGGAAAAGGGAAAATCAAAATGGAAGTTGCAACATCAACTTTTTAAATCAAATTGCAAGTATTTTATTCTATAAAGTCAATAATTTACTTTTCCTTCCAGGCATTGAAATCTCCACAGCTCTTTGTATTCAGAACAGAATTTTTTAACTGATCTGAATTTTATGCTTATTCTAAACGTTATTATTACTATTATCAGTTATAAATAGTTATATATAATTATAAATAGAGAATTATAGTTTTGGAAAAGAATTCAAGAAAGTTATTCATAAAATTCTCACATCTTCCTGCAGTATTTATAGGTTCTTCAATATTACTTTTTTTAGAACTCTCTGGATTATACAGGATTGTCCAGTTTTTATATATATTTTCTCTTTTTACTGCTTAATTTATTAATGTCCTAAAGCAGTTCGACATAAATGGATTAAGTCGATTAGTTGATAAACTTGTTAAGGGAAATAAACTAAATTCCTCTTTTATGTCTCATCCTTATTAAAAATTTCCAAATGAAAATATGCTCTTATATGCCATATATATTATTGAGAAAGATATTATATTCTTTAAAACAGTTCTTCCATGTATGAATAGAGAAAGTATAACTCTCTTTATCTTCATCACATAAAAGAACTTAGAACAAATTTCGTATTCTAGAAATATATCATAAAAAATTAGGGATGAACGGAATTCCAGAGATTCATTTTTGCATAAAAAATTCTAGTTTTGCACAAACATATCTTCTAAAAGACAAATCCTGCATCATCCAACCAAATCTCAAAAACTAGAATAAATCAACGGCTATTATTTCAGTCTTCAGCATATGCTAATTAAATTATATATTTTAATTGAAATATACATATTTTAATTAAAAAATATCATTTTCTACCCAATATTGGCTCAAATTAGACAGTCCATAAAAATTGACAATTGTGCAAGACTCATCCAATATCGGACCGAAAATAAAACGAAAACCCACATATTAAAAACAATAGCCGATGATATAATAACACGAGTGAAAAAATGCAGATCAAATTACATAGATCCTAGTTTCCGGATCAGCAATCACCTCCAGAGAAGGTCTTTCCTGACTAGGAAGTCTCCTCGGATGCTCAGCAGGATTTTTGCAAACAGCAGTGATTATGATAGCATCCTTGCATTGGGAGCCAATCCTTTCATCATCATCTCCATCAAGGACACTATAAATCGGTTCGCGAGTGGATGCTTCGATCCATCTAGGTCTCTTTTTCCTCGACTTATCAAGATCACCAACTCCAACTGCAACTGCCTCACCCACTATGTCACTTCGACTTCCCGAACTTGTTTTCTGCTTCGCAGTCGTCGCAGAAATGTCTGAGAGTTCGGCTACCATGACGAAATAGGTTGTGCGACAGTTGAAGGATCGGTTATGCGAAGACACGGAACCGGAAGTCACGCCTTGGACGTGCTTGCATGTCGACGACCTTCAATGAAGTAACCCCTTGCCCTAGAAGATTTGACGATTATACAAATGATGGTGTGGAATTTGGGTGTGGATTTCCGTTTGGTGACCTTCTTCTGCGATTATATTATATCAGATCAACATGGTAGTCTTGCAATTACAGCTCCAGGTTACAGAAAGATAAAAGATTGAAGAAAATGTTGTAAAACTGTGTTTCTCTTCATTTCCCGAGTTACAGATGTCGAAAACTCGGATCTCGATCAGTGCATCATGAAATATTTTCTATGGGGTGAAAGTTAACTGCAGATAAGACTCGAAACATGGGAATTTAGCCACAATGAAGATTAGCATATTCCCTATGCCACTGATGTTTTTTAGACCAATACTTGGAATATTCTGTTGTTTCATTAGATTGTTGGATAAAAGATACTATTTGTAAATAATATTTGATATAAATATTATAGAGAAGTTATGCAAGTTCTTCCTTCAAGGAATAATTTTTCTTATGCAGGAAACTTTCCCTAAAGTCACATAACACAAGTTTCTTGAGAGTTATCTTTTGGATATAACATATAACACTTTTCAATTGATTATTTATAAGGTATTATTTACAAGGTACTAAAAAAAATTGCTGGGTAATTTAGAGTCATAAATCTGAAAAGACTTCCTCAAGTTGATAAACGAAAGGAAAAGTATGGGTGAATTGAATATATAGCACAATTTTCAACAATAGATGGAAGACACTTGTTACATGAACAATACTAAAGTAAAGTGACCCATGAATTGCACTGATGAGATATTTCGAGAGTGAAGAGATTTCTAATGAACCTTAAATTTCTCTTGCCAGCAATTCCGGGTAATGATGAAGACTGATTTCTCCAATCCATAAGGATGATATCCTTTTTATGAGAGGAATACTTTCAGCAAATATTAGCCAATCATCCTTCCTTACTTTATGTAAAATTATCATCACTGACTTCTCGGTTTCAATAAATCTGAAGAAAGATATTTTCTACAATTTGATGTTGATTCTTCTTCTTGATTCTTCTTCTCTCGCTTTGTTAATTTTTTTATCCAAAAAACTGAAAATCACTGGTTTGAAGATTGCACTGACACTGGTTGGTTCACAGATCGTAAATGGCGTTTACTGGTTTAGTTTTACCGTTTAAAGACAAAATAAACTGGAGGAGGATCCATGGTGGTGGCTGGAAGTTGATGGTATGGATCTGGCTCTCGTTCGTGACCAGGGTGAAGATTAAGAGCCAAGAGGGTTTCGCCTTCCCGTGCCATGCCGACTCTTCCGCCTTTCTTTCCTTACTGTCTTCTAGTCGCATTTCTATTTTTATAGTGCGTAGAAATTTTATGGGATATGGATAAAAATTGAGGGGTTTATAATCATTTCAAAAAAGAAAGTATAAAAGTACTAATAGAGCCTTGGATGAAGCTAAGAATATTTTACTTAACTCTGATGATTTCGATATGATTAAAAAATATTGTAATTCATTGAATGTCATTGCCATGACATTCGATGAATTTCAACTAATTCTAAAGAACGCCAGTGAACTCGAATAAATTCCAGTGCATTCTAATGAATTGCAATCAATTGCATTGAAAAACAATGCATTTTTAATTGAGGATGTACTGTATGTACAAACAAATTTCTAAATCCAATTAATAATGTTATTTTTTCAAATATTAGAAGTGTCTTAAAATGATTTTCTATATTAAACTTTAAAGTTTATAATTATAACCGATGATTTCCTAATTTGGACATTTTATTAATTTTAAAATTGTTCTATCTGGGGGCAAACAAATGCCTATTAAAAAAAGGTTTATTGAAGTCAAACCGTTACTTATTTTTTACTTTTTTCTTATCCAGCTCTTCTGCCTTCTGATTCTAAATTGGAATGGACAATTGGACAGGCACAAAGTATTCTTCGGACACGATTATCCTCTTAAAAGGGGATTTCTAGTTTCACGGTTTGGTATCAAAGAAATTTGTGTCATTAAAGAACTTGTGCTTCGCCACACTCAATTAATTTTCAACTTAAAGGATAAAATAAAATAATAATAAAGTATCGCTTAAATTACCATTATGAAAACATATACAATTTGTTCAAATTCCTATCCACAGTTGGAATATTTTTTATTTTTAATGTTTTATTATTGAAAATTTTTAATTTATATTTATAATTTGATGGAAAATATCTTCAATTCACTTAAAATTCTTCGAAATTCCACGTCAACATTTAAAATCCTTTAAAAATCCTAGAAACCTCTTTAAATTCCTCTCTAAAAAAAGTAGAGCAAAGAAATGTCTCGAAAATTTCACATACATTGTTGTTTCAAAACCTGATTGGCTTTTAAATTACTTGAAAAGTTGTAAGAAGTAAAACAAAGTTAATAAAAAAAATTCTAATGATTCTACTATGTGATGAGCAGCTAACTTTACGATTAAGACGAAATCACCTTTTTCTGAAGGAACATTATATTTTGATTGCCACTATAATTTTCCTAATTCAGCTGTTTTTTCCCCAAAGACGTAAAAATCTAGATGAGGCTCTTTGAAAATTTTATTTCCATCGTAACTAATCCACTTGATAGCCAACAGCTGCGATTCAAGCAGCGATCTACAACCGTACCGCATATAATCAAGATATGTTCCATGTTCATCCATTAGCATGGTACACGAGGAAGAATGTTGATACCAAGTATAACCAAAGTACCTTCTTCATTCTCGCAATTGACTCGCGAATGTCGCCTATGTAAGGAAACGATTTCTAAAAAGATGTTTCTAAAGACTTCACTTTCGACCCCCTCAAGCATCAGTGAAATTCTTGTAGTTTCTCTGTAGAAACTCCAGTTTTACGATTATTTTAGTAACTTTTGCACAGTTTCATTATACCCATAAAAAATGTATAATCATAATAATGCAATCTATTCGAAAGTTTTAATAAAACATAATAGGAACATCATCAACAATCAGCCTTTCATGTCTCTTTTATACTGATTCCATTATGCATTATGACATACATTAAGGGTCATTTTAATCCACTGAATTCTGAATATTCATGCTAATTTAAAAAGAAAATCATCATTAACATTATTAAGTATTTTTGGAGGTATTTAATTATATTAAAGGATTCTAAAGGATTTTCAAAAGGTTTCAAATGATTTTAAAGAATTTAACAGGATTTCAAAAAATTTTGAGTGATTCTAGGGAATTTAAAAAGATTTTCAAGAACTTTGCGAAATTACAAAACACTCATGAAATTTTTAAAAATCTCTTTAAATCTCTAATTATTAAAACTTATGATTAAAAAATATATGTAATCATAGAATGTAGTTTAATAATAATTTTCATGCAAAACTGTTGACAGGTCCTAGAACATCACATGTTACTAATAATTTTAATTTCTACACGATAGGAACTTATAAAACTATTAAATATGTATTCAAGTTGAAAATTTTTTGTGCCTCAGATAATCAGCACGCATATTAATTAAATTTACTTGCGGAAGTTGAATTACACTCATTACACTTAATTTATCTATAAGTTGAGAATCCTTAATGTCTCTAAGAAATGCAATGTCAATTAGTATCTCCATCAGATAAGTTTTCTAATCACCTAGCCAATAATTTTTGAATTAATCACAGCTCATCGATCGCCGATTGAAGTTTTAATATTCATTGTAAATGGATAATTTTCCTGATTCTTGACGAATTGACATTGGCGATTGTAGAAAGGAAGATGATGGATGCAAATATTTCGAGTGAATTGAATTTGAAATTTTTAATTTGGTTTCGTTAATAATCATTTTTTCACGAGTCTAAACTCGAAATACATTGAAAATCTAGGAATTTTAAGGGAATTTTTTAAAATTTCATGAGAGATAATGGGATTTTAAATGTTATCGTAAAATTTTAAAGACTTGCAAGAAGTTTCTGGGAATTTTTCACGATTTTCATCAGATTTCAATCAGACTTCAAGGTACTTTTATGACTTTTAAAATATGTATTTTGTGGGATTTAAATAAGGAATTTAAAACTTTATTGAGGAATTTCAACAGCCTTTCATTATTCTTAAAAGATTTGGTAGAATTTACAAAGATTTCGAAGGTTTTCGTCAAATTATAAGGGTTTTCAAGAAAATTTTTCGATTTTTAAAAGATGTTGTGGAATTTTTATGGATTTGAGGGAGTTTTAT
The DNA here is from genome assembly GCA_900474275.1 of Synergus japonicus. Taxonomy (NCBI): domain Eukaryota; kingdom Metazoa; phylum Arthropoda; class Insecta; order Hymenoptera; family Cynipidae; genus Synergus; species Synergus japonicus. The sequence continues at coordinate 16,306 of UCOH01004844.1, forward strand.
GAGATTTCTAATAATTTAAATAAAAGTATTTAAAGAGATTTTTCTATTTTTTAAAAGATTTTGTGAAATTTTGAAGGATTTCATGGAATTTGATAAGATTTCTAATGATTTTAAGGGATTTTAAATGTGAAGGAATTTTAAGAGGTTTCTAGGAATTTTTAGAGATTTTCATGAATTTTAACGTGGATTTGAAAAGATTTATGATTTTGAAAATTTTCGTAGAATTTTAAGAGATTTCAATATATTTCGTGAAATTTTAAAGGAATTCATGCAATTTTAAGAAATTTTAAATAATATTAAAGGATTCTAAATATTTTTAAATTATGAGGATTTTAAAAAGTTGTTAAAGAATTTTAAAAGATTTTGACGAATTCTATGTAATATTTTTAAGGGTATAAAGAAATTTTAAAGTTTGTCATGGAATTTCAGGAAAATTTATGAGTTTGAAAATATTTCTGGAATTTTTAAGGATTTCATGGAATTTGAAGATATTTCTAATACTTTTAATGGATTTTAAAGAATATAAAAGGGATTTGAATTATTATAATTGAATTTAAAAGAATCTCAAGAAGTTTCTGAAAATTTTAAGAGATTTTCACGAAGTTGAACATAGATTTTAAGAGATTAGAGAAATAAAATATAATAAATTATATAATATCGAAAAAGAACGTAAATTTAAAAAGAAAGAACGTAAAAGAACGTTCTTGTATTAGTAAATATTAGTAAATAATATTCTTTCTTTTATATATATATATATATATATATATGTATATATGGAAAGAAACTATGATCATGCCTTTGATGCATGGATGGCACTCATTAATAACATCAGTGTGGTCCTGATGCTGACCGCTAATGATTCATAATCACTTATATGCACGAGACAGGTAAGTACAAGACCCCATCGCGCTATTCGCAATGAGTCACCGAAATGACCAAGTGTAACATGCCTCATGCCATTGAAATGATAATCGCGCCAGATGGAGGACGAGGAGCTTTTTGATTATTATACACCGTGACTATTGAAAGGAGAGTCCTCTCTTCGAACAAGCAATTTCCTAGCAGCGTATAATCATCGATTATACTACTAATATAATACGTGCCCAGTGTCCAATCAAGTGAAAGCAGAGAAGATGGGATAATCGATCAAAAATGTTGAACAATATTTGAGAAGGAGAGATGAATACGAAAATTTATTGGCTTATTAGAGAATCTTTGTGCAATTTTCAAATGGAACTTTCTTTTTTATAAAATTTGGACTTTTTTTAGGTAGCATAATAAGTAGAATTTGTGTTACACTCTCTAAATGTGAATCAGCTATTTTATGACTTTCACTGGATGATTTTAAGGAACTTAGAGTGAATTTAAGGGAGTTTAAAAAATTTGAGAGGATTTTTGGAAAATTTCAAAACAGTTAAAGAATCTTTAAAAGATTTCACAAGAATTCATGACATCTTAAAGGATTTCATAAGATTTTAATCGATTTTAAGACGTTTAGAATGATTTTGAAAGATTTCAAGTTGTTTTAAGTGGATTTTTAAAACAATTAATTCATCAAACACTTTTGAAATATCCTAAAAGAATCCTCAATACAAATTTCAAACACCCTGCAAAATTTTGTTTTAATATAGGTTCAATGGCTTGGATACATATACTTTTAATATTTACAATAATATATATATATATATATATATATATAT
>UCOH01004845.1:0-13722 GCA_900474275.1 Synergus japonicus
TTCCCATTAAGAAAATCTGGAATTCCCTAAATCTTTAAGCCTTTTATGATTCTTCCAAGGACCTAGCTTATTACTGGTCTTACTACAATTCTATGTTAAAAGTTCTATGCGTGCTAAGGTCCAGGTACTCTTCGACCCTTCAGATATAACCATCATAAAATTCAAATGCTACTTTTTCTAATATTCTTGCTCTCTCTAAAAATGTACCTCTGAACCTTAGAAAGACTCTTCAGTCAGTCATATTTTGATCTCGTACGAGTTCAGAGCTTCTTTGAATTATCTACTGAGTTATATTTTCAAATCATCGGAATTCTATGAATTAAGCAATCCTGTTAATTCAAATAAACTTTAATTATATGAAACCTTTGTATCTTTGATTTCGATCACCAGTACTACCTTTTTTTAACATTTTGCCAGCAAAAAATTCAGAAGAAATCGTCATTACGTGAAGTGAGAAAAGCATTTAAAGTATATCAGATTTTCTCCGAATTTTCCTGACAAGCCTTCCGGAAACGGATATGCCACACACGCCGTTATGGCGATCAAAAGTAGGCATCCTTCCGTGATACCAAGAAGTAACTGGCTGTGCAAACGATGCTATGAGTCGTGACGGCCTTGCGGTAAAATCGTTCCGGATCACAAAACTCACTTTTGCAAGGTACACGAACGCGATATTAGCAACACCAGGGAACATCGACACCAAGGAAACGATGCACGACGATCAACAGCACATGAAAATCGCTGCCAGAAGTCCGTATCAGGCGTTTAAATCAGTGCCAAAATAGCTCTGCGAAAAAAAAACCTCTCGACAATCGACCGCCACGGCAAAAAGAGGAAACATTAATAGTCTAATAAAATAAAAGAACTTGATAACTGCAGCACGAGACTGAAAAATCGTTTGGCGAGGTAGAGGTCAATGTCTTTGTCATGCATAAGGCATATAAAAGAAAAAAAGGCGTATAAGGAACAAAATAAAGTTTGATTCATTTCCTAAAACTACTTCAACGTGTAATTTCTAACTGAAATAGAAAAAAAGGGAAAAAAAATCTACGATTTTTTAAAAATTGGTCTGTATTTAAAGATATGTTAATGAATCTATTCGTCACGCAAGGTTATACTCACGGGTTTAAAAACTGGGTAAATAGCGTGATTTTTCACGAAAATAGGGCAATAATAGGGGAATAAATTATTTTTAATAGAACTAATAAAGATACTATATATTGAATTAAAGTAGAAACACTTGGTTTCAAGTTTTTTTTTGAATATTTTTTATATACTTGAATTTTCATTAGAATATTTGAATTTCCAATAAAAAAATCAATTTTCAAAGGAAAGGAACCGACTTTTAATGAAAATTATAGATTTTCAATTAAATATATAATTTTTCAACTCAATTTTCAATGAAAGGTTTTTATTTTCAAGCAAACGAACAATGACCGACGGCATTATTGCTCTCTAAACTTGAATCAGTGAAATTTAACTGATTACCAGTCAAATTCCACTGATTTGCAGTGACTCTTTTCTCACGATTTTAATCAGTGAAAAGTTACTGAAATTTTTAGTAGTTTAGTGAAGATGACTGAAAATTTCAGTGACTTTTGACTGATTCTCAGTGAACTGTCACTGATTAAAATCGTGAGAAAAGAGTCACTGAAAATCAGTGGAATTTGACTGATTCAGTTTTAGTAGAGAGTGCATAAAATTTCGTTCATCATTTTTTGCAGTGAGTGTATTCTGTACTCACATCTTAATTAAACACGCGATTCAATCGAAAGTACAAGTGACTAGAAAAACTGAATTCAGTGTAATTCTTAGTAAAACAACAACTTGCGCCGTTATTTTCGTATTTCAAGTTCAAGCCATGAATCGGGTCACGTAATAAGATCGAGTTAACCGTACAAGGTTGGAAATGACTTCACAAAAACTGATTTACAGTTATTCGGGATGAATTGCGTTCGCAAATAAACAGGATAGGATTCTTCAATGTTGCTCTAATAATGAGTTAAATAAAATTGATTAGTGCTTGATTGCTTTTAGATTGAGTGCAATAATTATTCAGAGGGACTCTCTCTACATGAGAGACTCTTAATTGCTACCTTTTCTAGCGGAAGTGCAAGCGCGAGAGTGTTTTAGAGAAGGAGATCCAGTTACTTTTAAAGATAATCTCGATCTCAATTAATGTTGAAAATGCATTGCGGTTTGCGGTCTGTAAACAGATACAGTATTATCTTCTAAGCCGAGTCATCAACTACCTCGTGTCGGGTGTTAATCTCATTAAGATAAAAATGTCTTCCTTTGAGTTTCTAAAGTATTTAGTTTAAGCTGGATTCCAGTTTTAATCTCAAAATTCAATTTATAACAAATATAATTAGTTATAATTAGACAACAACAATTTTTCTGTAAGCGTAACTATTTTTCAAATATACGTACTTTTACCCAGCGAAAAAGAAAACATTGTTTTCATTGTGAATCAATCAATTGATCAATTTTCAGTGAAAAAACTGTCAACTAAGAAGATTGTTGTTGAAAGTTCAATTTCCTATCGAAACGATGGATTTTTAACTAAATATTTGATACGCGAGAGCTATTTTTAAATCGTAAATTGACGAGTAAATGAGTTGTTACGCAAAGAGGAAAAAGAGGCAAGTGCAAAAACGTGTTAAACGATCCTTGCGGTTGTCGTCCTTTACCTATCGCGTTACAAATTTCCGCATCATTATCGAGCGCCGGATAATTACTTTTAATGAAAATTACTTTAAGTTCCGTAATACTGTACAGGTTCAAGGTTCAATCACCAGTCGTGAGAGTGAGGCCAGTTCCATATAATTCTAATGATTTTGAAATTGAACAATAATCCCAGAAGCTGTGTTTTTTACTAGCGTAAAAAGCTATTATTTTTAACTAATGACACTTATTTTCTTATTACAGATGGCAAGACATGTTCGACATGCACTAGCATTAGTGCTCTCAGTTCTGCTGCTGTCTGTGGCAGCAAATAGTCCTGTTCACATAAAGTCCAGTTATCAGCTGATTACGTCGACCACCTTAAATTGGTTGCCACACTCTCACTACAGTGCTTCCCATGAAATTATTATTGGCGGCTTTGAAGTCGTAAAAGAAGTATCAGGTTGGTGTGCAATGAATAAATAAAAATAAAGAATAAAAATACTGCCAAGTTCCCACTACATTGAGAAGCTAACAAGTAAAATTTTCCACGAAGCCCCGAGTCGCTGGACGTTCCACCTTCTGCTCTCAGAATATGATCTGCTTGAGGAAACAGAATATCTTCTCAAATATCAGGTTTAGAAGATCTAAGACGATTCCATTTTGACCTGAAGCTTATTAAGATTTCAATTTTTATAGGAATCGAATTTCCCCTGCAATAATAAGCTAAATTTAATAATAATGTCGTAACGCACTTTTAAATAACTCGGGTTTCCCTGTGAAAAAAGATCAACAAAACTTTCAACTCAAAAATTGATTTTTCAACCACCGGTTAAGCAAAAATAATTGAATTCTTCGTTTTGTGCAAAAAGTATCGAAATTAAATATTTTTTCATTCTGTTTACAGTCTTATATTTGAAAAAAGATTAGCGCTACAGAGCGAAAAAATATTTATCTATAATTTTCGTTCAGTAAAATGGAGAATGAAATTTTGTGCTTAACACTTGGGTCGCTCTTAAGGGCATGTATTACTTACCCGATCCCTACATTACCGATATTTTTTCTCTGTAACGCTACGTCTACATTTATTGAGATACCACATTGAAAATTTCTATATTTCAAGCTAAAGCCTTAAAATACGTTTGTCTGGTCCTAAATATTGACATTAAAAAAAAATTTTTTTTAACAATTTTTTTTTATTTTTACAAAAATTTAAGACCAGACAAACATACATTTACAAACTAACATACATACATTTCTTTAATTTTATAAAATTTCAATTTGATATCTTTATAAATGTAGACTTTAGAAATATCTGCGTAACATTTATAAATGTTACAGAGAAAAAATGTCGGTAAGGTAGGGATCGGGTAAGTAATACATGCCTTTAATGTGAAAAACGAAGTAAATGGGAAGGCCTTGATATCTAATAAATCTATTTTTTTTGCAGCAGATGAGAAAACACCAATATTCATCTGCAGGGCTCTGCACAATGGAATTTGGGTGACAGGTGGTTTGAAAGAAGGAGAAAAACGTTGTTTGGTCACTTCCCTCAGTAGTGTGAAATCCTACGAAAAGTATGATCTTCTTGAAAATATTGAGAGTGCAGCCCGTGTGAGTTGGGTTGACTGGGACAAGTACAAGGCTATTCCAGTGGGTGCTGTTTCACCTTCTAGCTCTGAAAATTACTTCGTCGCCCGACATATGGCCGTAGAGGAAAATGAAGATTCTTTAGCACAAACGCATTATATTGGAACTCTCAACACTAAAGATGGTCTTGGCAAAATTACCTACATTAAAAGTGTAAGTATTTTTAATTTCTCTTTATAACTGCAGTGGAAGATGGTACTTTCACTTTATTTCTCAAGTCTGAATTAAAAAAAAAAATATTCACATTTTTTTCAGGATGGAACAGAAGGATCTGCAGAAAAAGGTCAAGTTCTCGTGGAAGCAGAGCCTATTCGCTACGAGTTAAATAACGTCAAACTCTACGCCAACAAGATAAGAGAAAAGAAACGCACACCGAAAGTTCTGGGAACAGCGACAATGAGAAATACAGGCTCTCAAGCTGGAATCATGGCGGAAGTCTTTTCGTATTCGTACAATTATACCCAGTACTGGGGTCAGGGTCATGCTATTCTCAAAGGCCTCAATACGTCAATAACTCTTCAAAATAAAACAAAGTTGCCTGACATTGCCTGGGGAATTTCAGAGCGGAAGGAAAGAGTCGTTGATTACACGTAAGTATAACAAAACCCTGAATAAGTTCTCGGTACGAAGCTTAAATTAAGGGTTCTATTTTATTCGACATAGCTTAATTTTCATAAAAAAAAATCAACTTTCAATCAGAAATTGTGATAAAAATTTTTTAAATTATTTTCCACCCCAACTATATGAGTAGAAATCACTCCTGACAATTTAAAATAACTAATATGTGTTCTTAAAAGTTTTTGACTTCATAATTATTCGAAGTACAGTAACTTGCTTTGTGTTATCTAAAAGTATTCACAAAAATCTTTCTCTAGCACTCTAGTGCTTTTTAATTCAAGCCTTCTTATCGGATTTCGAACGCACTCTTTGCAAAATTAGAATAATGAATTTAAATTTGGAATTGTGTTTTTACAGAGTCAAATATCCACTCGAACCTGGAACAGCCGTGAACGTGACTCTAGTCGCGAATTACACAGACATGGAGACAACATATTCGGCGAATCTAGTCGCAGTTTACGATGATGAAACAACAAAGGATCGTACGATAAGCGGATTTCGACAAGAGGAAACGATGAGAGACGTCAGGCCCGAATTCAGCCCAGTTTTCTTCCTACACAACAATAGTTTAGTACCTACAACTGTGCCACCTCCTACGACAACAACTACAACAACAACCACGACGACGACAACGAGAGCTCCGGAGCCTATTTTGTTATCGAAAGAAGTTTCGCAACTGGAAGGTCCCAACGAGGAAACAGTGGATGAAAATATGATTGTACCGCCGAGAAAATCTGACGGATCCAATATGCAGAACGACGATGGAGGAACTCTTTCGTGGAAGAATAAAATTGATGGGGAGAATTCTGTAGCGTCTTTTGTACCGAGTTTGTTAACAATCGTGATGTCTCTCGTGATTGCTTTCATTAGAATCACGTGAAGAATCAATATCCGGCTTACCAACTAGAACGCATAAATTACAATAGACTAGCATCGTAGAGTATTGTCGATGAGAAAAAAAAGGAATCTATATAGAAGATATAATAATTGTCGCCGTACCTTCATCTATAACGGGTGCAATTCAAATGACAAACTCTTTGGCTATGTTGCTGGGTACCAGATTGGCCCTGGTACCAACATATGCTTGCCTTTCAGATAAAAAATCATTGATATTAAAAAAAAGTATATACGTTGTACACTTAGCGTAGTCAGATACAAAAGATCTATAAATGACAATGAGCTAGTCTCACAGAGTATTAAGTACAAGCTATCGCAGCCGAGATAATGATAAAAATTAATTAAGGATGTTGGATTTAAGTTCTATCCACACAATTAAATTCGTTATTTTACTCAACAATTATTGGAAGTAGATATATTTTCGCTCTGTGGATGTATTCTGTTCTAAAATAGCAATGTGCCTATAGAGAGAAATAATGTTTATTTTTAATAATTTTTGCGTTGAGCGAGGAATTCAAAATTACCCTCAGAATTCAATCTTAATTTTACTCAAAAAGCTTAAAATTGCTTTAGTAAAATGAAGAAATTGAATTTTGAGATTACAAGTTGGATCCAACATCCTTGTGAGAGTAGTCGTTACATTCCGTCTTGTACTACCTACGAGTTGGCTGTTTTATGCCTTCGTCGATTGTATTGTAACTTGTAAGTCCTCCCACCTAGAAAAGATTCCTCGAGAACCAAAATGCCCTGTAAATGCCTTCTTTGAAGGGAGCCTAAAAGCACAAAAGCTACAACTATTTCGAGTATTGTTTTTCTTGATAAGAGAGCAATACAGAGTATTTCATTTGGCGGAGAAGAACGAACGCCGAATATAAGAAAGAATTGTGAACTATTATAGCTATGCTATATTTTTGAGATTGCAGTATAATTTTAGAAGTTTGTAAGGTTTGTAAGAGTAGCTTGTAAGAGACTTGTAGAGCTGTAGGGCTTGTGAATTTCTAGAGTAGCAGTGTCGACGCTAGCGATTTTGATAGCTCAAAAAGATTGCAACAGTGTTACTTTAGAAATTGGCGAATAAAAAGAAGATAACTGAAGACACTGATATGTATATACAATGTGACTGAAAAGTCTTGATAGGTGTATTAAATTGTTACTATATAATTATTTAATGATTTATCGTTTTCACACAAGAGTGTAGAATTTAAGTTTATAATTCTTATTACGTTTCACTCTTACAAATGTGTATTGAGTTTTTACTTCCTCGAGAACAGTGGGAGTTTATATTGCGTTAAAATTAATTTATATTAAGTTTATGAAAAAATAAGATTACATTCCATATTTAGCACTTTATCGTTAAATTACTACGTGATGCCTTACGAAAAGACATTGCTGCTTTATATCAACGTTTAGCTTGTATGAAAAGCAAAGCTGATCATCAAATTTACGATATCTTGTGAGGTGAAGGATGACCGATGTATTAATAGGAGTAAGATTTCTAAGTATTTTTCATATCATTTTAGGTATTTGAATTAAATTATTCGATCATTCTTTATGATAATTCGTTTTTCCTGGTCAATATGGATGAATACTTTTCAGTAAACTGTAGCAATGAAAATGTGAAAACTACCTCTGAACAAGAAAAAAAGCGAATTCACTTTGCAGCTTTAGCGAAGGAGATATTAATATTGTTCACAAAATGTACCCAAAGCATCTCTACAATTCTGTAATATAAATACAAAGATGAAAATAAATATTGCAATAGCACTCTTTGCTTTTTCAAACAGAAAAGACTCTTTTCATCTTGTTTCAGTACTCTTTAACCCTCACCATTTGTACATTTTCTTGTAAATACAAAAAAATACAAATTTTAATCCAAGTTGAATTTAATCCGAGATTAATTTTCAACTAAATATTTAATTTTTCAACTAAAAAAAAATTAACTTCTTGGAAATTGAAAAAAATAGCAATAGAGAAGACTGTGAAGCCTCATGCAGAATAAACTGAAAATATAAATTGCCCAAACGGTTGTTTCTAATATGGTAATTACCACATGCCCTTAACTGATCATAAATGACTTACCAAGAACACCATACTGCTGTGGAGTGAGTCTAACATCTCCATCTGGCCCGCCTGGTATCGAAGAAACAAGAGATGCTCTATCACTTATATGACTTCGAGTACTCGCTTCACTTCTTCTCGCCCACGAAACTTGAGAAACTGCATCTGAAAACGAAAGAAAAATTAGATTGAATACAAAACGATGTGCATTGATTTTAATTACAAAAAATGGAATTAAACTCACCAAAATTAGAAGCTTTTGAATTAATAAATCTCTGTCGAGCATCTCTGATACTTTTGCGTGAAGATGGTAAAGGATGTCGTCTTCTCCTTTTTAAAAACTGTGCTAAGCTGCCCAATAATAACGTTCCACCGGTGAAGCAAATAATTAATACCTAAAAAAAAGAAGGTATCTATAATGTTTGGCCTAAAATAATACAATCAAATTGTTTTTTTTGACAATCATAATAGATATAAAAACAAAGAAAATAAAGAATTGAGATTTATTGTTATTCAATTTAAACTATATACACAAAACTATAAAGGAAAAAAACGATCAATTTATTAAAAACAATACCGAATGAACTTTCTAACTAAAACCTATAAAAGTTACACATTTATGCCACTCCTTTTATCGGCAAAAATACTATCAAATCAAAAGCTTTAAATGAATATGGAAATAAAATGTATATTTCCATGAAAAAAAGAAATAACAACTAAATGCATGCAGAAAAGTATTTTCATCGAGGTTTCAATTTTGCATAATTTATGCATGACAACAATTCTAAAAGTAAGTTTAATAAATATCAATTGAAGAACTTTAATCTGTGAACCTTACAAAGTGATAGTTTAGCGTTTAAACTATTTTTTCAATTATATAAGATGCTTTTCTAAAAGTTAACCTTAAAAGACGATTTTGTAGGTTAGCTACCTTTTGTGTTTTGGAGAGATTTACCGCCGGTAATGCAATCATATATTGTGCGTATAATTTTCCCAATACCTCATGCGCTTTAAAAAGAGACATTATCATAAATTTTCTGATTATTTTCTATATAAAACACGAGAAAAACACACACGCGAACGACACCATACTATTTTATTTTCTCTCACAGCGGAAATTATGTTGATTTTAGTGGCGCGTAAATACTGCGTTCTGATTGGCTGATATTTATAATTTATCGTTTAAAACAAAATGACTGTGCACTTGATTTGAAATATAATATATATATATATACAATAAACTATAATTATAATACTTTATTATATGAATTAAGAAATAGATATATGTATAAGCGGAATAATAGAATAAATATAAATATGTAGTTAATGTACAATATACTCAATTGGTTTAATATTTCATATTATCTTATAATAACAATTATTTATTACTCACTAAAATATTTTTCACGTAAAACCGTCAATAATGCGTCTAAACACACAGACATAACGAACCATAAACACAAAAAGCGAAGATGCTTTGAATTACTTTATAGAAATAAATAAATTATAAACAATTAATCTTGCAATCTAATGTTCTTCTATATTTACTACATATTCTAGAAACCTATTTTTAATAACAATTTATTCATATTAAAATTATAATTTATTTCATTTTTTATTCGTAATTTAAAAGATACCGCCATTAGATAAGTTTTTCTTCCATTTTGCGATTTTGTGAATGCGGAAAATACTTCGTGTGTGTATGTACCACTTTTTCTCACCAACACGACCGGCACGATCGGCACATACGACACTTTAAACCTTTTTAATATACCAACAAATTTCTCGATTATTTTAATTCTTTTAAGTATAAAACTCGTCATCATTTTACCAGATTTTTTTATAATTATTCTTGTTTGTTTCATTGAAAAAACCGAAGTTGAAGTTGTGAAACGAAGTTGAAAAGAAATAACTAAAAGTAGTTGAAAACAAATATGAAACTTTAAGAGTTCTTAGTAAAAATTGAAATGATTTAGGTAAAAACAACTTTTTTTATGAGTTTTATAATCCTCTTTATTAATAATTTTCTAAGATTTTTTCACAGGTGTTCAGAAATTTCTTTTTATAAGACTCTAACCTCAAAACTTTCTTATAGAGAAAGTTTTGTATCGGTGCGACAATATTCAGCACCGAAAATAGGTTTTTTTTAAACATATTTCATTAAAAATTAAAAAAGTTATGATTTAGTTTTCAAAAATTGATTTTTCAATCATTACTTTTAAAATTATCATAATTAAAAACTGATGTGTAAAGAAAGTAAAGATTCCTTGTGTAAAGACAAATTAATTGTTGTGTAATAAGATGTATAAAGTGTTCATTGAATGAGCACAAAAGTTGATCTGACTGCAGCTATGTAATTTACGAATTTCTTAATCAATAATTATCGAAAATCTATTTTTTACGAGCAGCAGTTATAATCGTAATGGATTCGGCAATACATGGTATATTTTTATAATACAATAATTTTTTATATTTACAAGCATTTTGTTCAGTTAATATTATACTAAATAATTAATATTTCAGAGGATATCACGAAAATACCTTTCAGTGCAGTCGCCGTAAAAGTAACAAATATCATCAATCCATATTTTATAAGAATATATGAGTTGGAAAATCATGCCTTGAGAGCAAATGTAATTAGTAAAAAGTTGCAACTCTACGCTCAAAAGTACATCGACTTTGACAAAGAACCTAATGAGATACTTAATTTAGGAGATGTAAGTTCAGAAATTTATACAATCATTTTCTAATAAAAGCCTTTAAAATAAACCGAATTTCGTTATTGAAATTTACATTTTTGTTTCCAGACGGTGGTTGTGTTCAATATAAATAACGAAGATCTTCCTGCTTGGTGGTGCCGGGGAATTTTGGGTCGCATGAACGATGATAGGACAAAATATAACGTTTTCTTGCCAGACTACGGAATTTCTTTAGAATTGAAGAGTAACGATTTGCGGAAAATTGCTAAGGATGTTGTGCCTGAAGAATATATAACGTCCACGATAGGATTAAATGATTTGATTCCTGCTACTATCGCCAAGAGTAACAAATCTAAGGAGAAGACTATCGTCTCGTATGTTTTAACTTCATATACAATTTTTTGTAAATACCAGGCTTCGCTGGAATAGTTGAATTTCAAATAAGGAGGGAAAACAGGGGAACAAGAGAAAAACTTAAAATACCGCATTGAGAGTTCTATTTCTTAAATAATTTGTAATATGAAATTTTTTAGTATCGTGGAAGAATGGACAGAATCTGCTATTCAGTGTACGAGAGAGCTAATATGTGCAGCTCAAAAGATATATTTTGAGCCAAAAGCTCGTGATGAGAATGGGAAAATGTATGGTGAACTCTTCTTGATCATTGAAGACGAATTAGTAATTCTCAGCAAAGCTCTCACTCTCAGTTTATTCGCAGTGCATTTAAATAAAGGTACTTCGAAAACAATTTTCTCTTAGTTTATAAATCATAGGATTAAAATATGTATAATAATATTATATGTATATAATATTTATATGCAGCTCTTCTCACAATGATTCATGAACCAGACTTAACAGAAAACAGCCCAGTAAAAAAAATTAATGATAGCCTGTTAATAACGACCAATGGAGACTTAAATGAATCTTTGCTAAATGAATCGAAGTCTGAATCGAAGTCTGAATTGAAGACTGAAAGCAATAATGATTTTAATTGCTCGATCTCTTACACAGGAACAGAAACTGAGGAAGAGAAGTATGTCAAGATTTAATCAAACACGAGGGGTTGACAACTCGTGAAATTAGGTGTACACTTGCACTGAAATTTTCTGAATTCTCCTGAAATCTCCTGAAGTCAATGAAATCTTATAAAGTCACTTGAAGTCATGTCATTTCACTTGAAGTCACGTGAATTCATTGGAATTTTCTTGAAATCTCCTGAACTCAGTGAAATCTTTTGAAGTCATTGAAATATCTTGAAGTCAGAAGTAGGTGTACACCCTCTTGGCCGAGTTATCAACCCCTTGATTAAACATTACAAAATTCTCAAACAAAAAATTTCAAATATATATTCCCTTTTTAGACGGAATGACGAAGTTATCGACCCTTTAGCTAAAGGAAGTCATAGAAACATGTGTCAGAAGCACGACCTACAAATACTGATTCGAAGCGTTCAGAAGTGCGATTTCATCGATAATATTACGGATGCTAGGTTTTCAGCTCATATTCACAAAGTACCATTTTGATTAAAATTAAAGCTAATAAATTTTCATGGATTTCATAAAGTAACAATAATTATAAATTAATTTAGGCACTAGACGCTCAAGAGATTAATCGTCCAAAAAAAATTCAGTGCTACATGTGGCCAGCTGTGAAGAAAGGTTTCGATGTTATATCTGTCAGTCCTCCAGATTCTGGAAAAACTTACGGATATTTACTACCAATTCTCAGTTCCCTAGCAACTAAAGACAAGGTTTACTAATATATTTCTAATTTTAGTTTACGATTAAATAATTTAAGAGATTAAAAAATTTAGTTCTTAATTTACAATTGATTGTAAAATAATTGTTACTCAATTTCGTAATCTTCTTCAGCTTCCCAAAGGCAAAGATATTACACCAACAACATTGATACTCTGTTCATCGTCAATAGATGTGGCTAATGTTACCTCTTTGTGTCACGAATTCCTAATACAGTACCCACACATTAAGGCAGTAGCTGCATTGAACGGAACGCCTGAGAAATCCTTATTGGTAACTTTTCAACGAACATTATTTCAGAACTTTTAGTGTTTTACAAATATAAGATTCTTACCGGTTATTATTTTTAGGCACAAATCTACAACGGCTGTCAAATTCTTGTAACAACAGTTCCATTTTTAGCTAGGTTCATTGAGAAATTTAAAAATATGGATGTGATTAATTTGTATCGTCTTTGGCACATTATTCTTGATGGAGCTGATGTGATACTAGACAAGTATTTCCAGACGGTAACTATTTCATACGATTTTAATTTATTGTAAATAATTACTTTCGAATTATTATAATTCCTTTGCAATTTTTGTAGACGATGGAGATATTCTTCAAACATAAAATAATGAGAGAGAATGAAAAACGGTATGACGATGGTTTATCCCTTCAAGTAATCGCAGTTGCACAACGATGGACTATGGGTTTGAGGCAATTCGTGGACAAGGCAATTGTTTATCCCTATGTGTGTATTGGCTCTTACATGGAGGCAGCTGCTTTCTCTCAGGTGCAACCTAAGCTCATGATTGTTAGATCTCAACAGAAGAATGAAAAAATCTTGGGTAAGAAAAACAATTTCAGATTTTTTCCAACTCCAGTCTCCTTTTTTGAAGAAAATTAATTTTTTTTTGTTTAAAGATTTTGTTTCATGAATTTGTTTGCTTTTCTAGATGCACTGAATGAATTCGATGAAATCGTCACCGAGAAAATAATGATAGTGTGTACGGATGCTGATGACGCGATTCAGTTAAATACTTATCTAAAATCTCACAAGAAAAAGACTCTTCTGGCTCATAGCAAAATGAGCGTTCATGATGTGCTTGATATTAAAGAGGATTGGTCAACTAGTATTTCCGGAATGTATCCAATTATTATCTGCACGGACGACGTACTTTCTAATTTAAATATAAGGGACGTAAACTGGTTGATACATCATTCGGTTAACTTGGCTTCAAAATCCAGATTTTATTACAGATTCTCAACTCTCATGGATAACTGGAATTCTGTAATATTAATTCATAATATTAAACTACCCTTAAGTTTTCATCTTGAACCAGACATTAATTTTTCTTCTTGTAGGACAAAGACAAAAAAAAGTGCAAAGTTCTCAT
>UCOH01004846.1:0-31543 GCA_900474275.1 Synergus japonicus
ATATATATATATATATATATAATACATATATCCATGTTACTTATACACTTCTGCATTCCAGTCTGATATATCGAGTTTGGATCAATATATTCCAACAAATTTGAGGCGCAGTATTTCTATCATGAAATGACTTTATTGCATACTTTTTTAAATGAGTTTTAAGAATCGAAACATTTTTACAGCAAAGTCTTATATTATATAGATGAACGAAAATGTATCAATTGAGTTTTGACGGGCATCTGAGAGTGGTGACTATAACTTTTAGCAAGCTTCTTCTTGAAGTAACCGGTAATGAAAAATGTTCATGCGGACGTCATTCGAATTCGGGTACAGACGTCTATTTTATATACTCTCATAGACTCTCGAGTCCTCTTGGCATATGAGGTGCGGGTACGGATATATGAAAGAGAAACGTACATGTACATTCGTCGTTACTCGCTCTCGTTTGAAGGGTGAAAACAATAAGCGAGGAACGACAATGAGGATTTAAGTGGCGACCTCAATGATATATCAACTGCACGCTGTAATAGAATTCAATTGAATTGAAGAAATAGCGAGGGGAGCACTCTTCTCTTGCCGAATGACGTTTTGTAGTCTCTCGACTAGATCGCCGTTGGAGTTGATCTTATCGAAAGAAATCTTAAATAGGAATCATTTATTTACATACATTTTTATAATTACACGTGGAAGTGTCGAGTAATTTAATGAGAAATTAGAGCGATACTTATTTCTATAAATATTCAGAAAGATCTCTAATGAATCTTTAATAATATTATAACTCTTTTGCTGAAGACAATATGTATAACATTCTTGCACATAATTCTTCAAATTCATATAGTGCGAAATGCGCATAAAGCATGATGCAAACTTGACTTTTAACGGTATATGGCAGCAGAAGGAAGTCTTACATAATTAATGAACTCGTTGATATATGGCTATTGTAACTACAAATAGGAATAGCATGTAGTTAATTCGTGGTGGCGATCAAGCTTCAGATTATGATTTCATTACTAATTTTTATACATACTTTGTCGCTATTCACGACCATTATCATTCTCGCGATAAATTCGTGCATCATAAAGCACGAGCCGTCTAATTCTTTTACAGGTTGAATTAAAGTTTTCGTGCTGCAAAATACATGCTTCCACTCTTCCCGCTTTCGCGGCGTATTCACTGCAACGCAAGGTATATGCATACTTCAAAACAAACGATCTACCTGGCGCCATCTCTTCACCAATGCCTGAACTGTCCTACATTACAGATTTTCAAATCTACTCCCTTATTTGTTTATTAAACTCATTCAAAATGAATATTTGCATCTCTCAAGTAATATTTTTCATTTATTTATTTTTTTAACTAAATTGAAGAAAGAAATTTAAGAGTCAGTCTTCCCTTTCGAGAGATATATGTACCAGCCGCACTCACCAATTCAAGTAGTAACGTACTTCACATGCCAGCCTTTTCATACAAATCGTACC
The DNA here is from genome assembly GCA_900474275.1 of Synergus japonicus. Classification (NCBI taxonomy): domain Eukaryota; kingdom Metazoa; phylum Arthropoda; class Insecta; order Hymenoptera; family Cynipidae; genus Synergus; species Synergus japonicus. The sequence goes on from UCOH01004846.1 coordinate 1,479, forward strand.
ACGCATAAACCCTTATGTAAATGCGCCACTACATTTCACTGATTTCTATTATTTCTTCTCTGAAGCTTTACACAATTTTCTATCAACCCTTTTTTTTCTATACTTTGCAGTACTGTAAATAAAATACCAATAATTACTTATTTAGATAACGAATTTCTAATACACTCAATCATACTTACGTGCATTCATTTAAAAATGGACATAATGTATATCATTTTTTTCTAACAAGAAAAATTGTGTGAACTGTTACTTCAGTGATAAAATATATTGCATACCTGTCCAGTCCTAAGACAGCTCTAGCAACATTATTGCCACCTATGTATAGTGTCTCATAAATCAAGTATTACACGAGATCGCGTGCCAAAGGAATTATTACACTACAATTCCATTTATCTCGTCGACTAATCGACCACATGAGATTATCGATGTCTTATATATATAATGAAGTTAATGTCTAAAACACTTCAGAGTCACTCCGCGACTCAGTCTAAAACTAGGACTAAAGCAGGAGTCATATAATTTGTTATCAAGCTTTCATTAATAGCTATTATCAGATAAACCATTCTAGAAATAATCGATTGAGGTCAATTAAAACGTACAATACAAACATTTCAATCATGGACATTTATGGACATTCATGGACTTTGTCATCGATACAAGAGATATCACGTCAAAGCTCTGTGAAAAAAGTTGATCACGATTGTTACATAAATAGAGGATAAAAAGGTGGAGAATTCGACAGTCGATATTCGACGAAGTCGTCCTCGTTCTCGTCCTCGTCCTCGTCCTCGTCCTCGTCCTCGTCCTCGCAACAGGGAAGAATTTATGAGACCCAAGGCGTGGTTACGACGAGTTCAGGAGACCGAAGAACTTGTGTAAGATAGCCCTGGGTATCCCAAAGAATGTCAACTCCCTCTAGTAGTCGTTCCTCAACAGCTAAACCTTTCTGAGTCTTTCCTCCACGATGTCATCTCGGAAGAGCCCAATGGCTGTCGAGGATACAAAGGAACGATCCAATTACACTCTTGGCACGTACGGCATCCCTGAGACAAAGCAAAAACTTTCAAACAAGCCGCCAGCAATAGCCACGGCCACGTTCACGGAAACTGCCGATTCCGTGCCACATCGGCTTCTTGAGACTACTTCAACTTCAACTTTGACTTGGACTTTATCGACAGAACGGGAAAATAAAATAGATAAAAAGAACGCAATTTTCTTTTAAGAGAGCCTCCTCGTGTGACATTATCTCCCATAGTCGATGCCTAATATAGTAAGCAAGCTGCACTCAAAAAAAAATTCTAGTTAAAATTACTAAATGAGACTGGTTATAAAATTTCTAGTTGCAGTTGGTCATAATGATTAATGATTGTGACTTTTGATTCATAATAATTAATATTTCCAAAATATGAATTTTGTCATGCGGCTATAATTACTTAGAACTTCAAATTTTCTTCTAAAGTTGAACGAACTCAATTTTTATATTATTTTCCATTTGCAGGTAACTTTTTATCAATATTGCAGATGTTTCGCATGGGTCATAAAATCTTTGATTCACGTTGGTCTACTTTAGACTATGAGCTTGAACTGTTATTACGGGAAAGCAAGTCCAGCCTTAATGTTAGGGTCGATGGAAGGATACGTTTCCAAAATTTACGGTTTCGACACAAAGGACAGATGTTAGTCGGCGCGAATAGAAAATTATGAGTACAGGTGATCCACAATATAAGTCGCACCTTGGTTAAATTACGTGTCATTTGTAAAACGAATAAAAAACTGACAACTTTGCTCAGTTGTATATATGTTTAGAGGTCAATAGCATTTTTGACTTTAGTTCTCACTTCTGGTAAAATAAACGTGCACCAAATTCTTATTGAAAAGCAATGTTTAAGAAGAAAATAGAACAAGCTTTTCTTATACCATAAAGTCATCATTTGTCATACCAGCTGATTAATTGCGTTCAATCAGAATTTCTAAAGGCACCCAACTTTTATTTGAATTGCAATCAATTATAACGACGAGGTATATTACTCCGTTTATTTGCACATTCATCATCAATTACAAAATGTAATTCTCACAAAAGTAATTTGTAAAAATTACGGTAATTTACGATATATACGAAGCTTCAGTTATTATATGTGAAATAATGACCACAAGTGCAATGGAACTCATCGAGTTGTGTAAGTATAAACAACTTTTACATTGTTTGCATGCACTACAGTTTTACTTTAAATTATCTAATAGAAACTGTTGGTGTACGTATTTCATAAATAATAAATTAGACTTTGAAATATTGCTCTTCCTTGTTGTTACAAATAGTTGTTTGAGTAACTATACTATTAATTTTAAAATCTTAAATTCAAAATAATTGCAATTTTATTTTTAGCCTTGAATCTGAGAAAATATATGTTAGTCCAATTACAGTTTCTTCATTCTTTATTTACAAATGAGTTATGAAATTCCTAGATTTATCCTTAGGGTAAAATATACTTCACAGCAGGATGTACGTGATACACTGAACATCAGAATAAATCTCGACTGTAGCTTCTGGATAATAAGCAGATATGCTTAATCAGCATAGTCATCCACGTAACAGAGTTAGGCATCTTGCAGTTATCATGAATCTTATTCTAGCATTGTGCCACAGGCTCTCCAGGGTCATTAAGCATCTTCCGGTTCCGCGGCATCAGGTCGATGGACATGAGGCGGATGAAACACTATAAAAACCATATTAAGCAGAACCATAAAAGATTCCTATGAACGCTAATTTCAAATCCCAGGAAGGATCTTGGGTTCTTTGCTTGATTCTGACGGCGTGTCGTATATATTTATTGAGACAATAAACCGCAATTATGCCCACCATAACCGACTAACTAACCGCCTCACTGCGATGAGAGAAGTTTTTTGACTGTTCGTCGTCTGGTTATCTCGATGATGCATTAGCAAAAGAAAAATACATATAACTAGAAATAGTGGAAAGTTTTGTCAGAAAAGTAACTCAAAGAATGAGAGGAATGTTGTAATCGAATTAAACATCAGGATAATTGTAATATCGTGTAAAGTAATTTTCTGTTGGGTAAAAGAAGAAATTATAACTGAAAGGTAACAACGCGATAAGTGGATATTGTGACTGTCATTAACATTCGTAAAATTTTAACAGTTCGACAAAAATGATTCCAGCGAAAAGTTATGTATCCCTAATAAAATCTCAGACTCGCTCTCTTTCGTATGAAACTCTGTTTTGATGTAACAATAATATTAATATTGTTTCCTGTTATTACGTATAAAACAGTACTAAGCAATACCAGTTTTTTTTAACATATAAATTAATGGGGTTTAACTTAACGAGGATCACAAAATATTCTAGTTCACCTTAGTTCCTGCCTTTACTTTTCTGACAAGTTTATGCTGATCATAAACGTCATTGATCATTCAAACGTCAAAATCATTGACGTCAATGATTGCTCTATAAAATACCCTATTGGTGTACTTAGAACTCTCGTTCGATATAAGGTTATAGAACGTTTGTACAATGTACATATTCTTTATGAGTAATTTCACCAGACTTGCCTTCGTTTCCGGCTACACCACAATTCAGTAAATCAATGTAGAAAACTAACCCTGCGCAATATGTATGAATAAATTCTTTTTTTTATTATTGAAGCAGTTTAATAACCAAAATTCATTACTCTTATTCAGAAAGTAATCTATTTTTTAGCAATTCCATAAAGGGAAAAAAGCTTCAGCCGTTAAACGCGATTAATTTCAAAAATAATTGTGCGCTCAGCATATGTCAAGTCAGTTCGCGTGTAAAGTGTTAACGAACGTATTCAATTAATTCACGACGGATGTTGTCAGCGAATAGTGAGTGGACTATCGAAGTTAATTAATGAAAAAATAAGAATATGATGAGTGGAAACAAAGGTTGCGAGGTACCCACTGAAACCCTTTTAGCTTTGATATTAACGACACTTTGTCACAACACTGTTTCGCAGAAAAAAAAAGATGTTACTGAAATTACAATATGTATCTTATTTCTCGGTTGCAAAGGTCGTAAATAACAAGCTAATAACTAAATTATAGCTAATAACTTTGCCTAGTTCATCCAATCTCAATAATTATTTCAATAAAATACAATAAATAATTTGTTTTCAGCACTTATTTGAAACGAATTTAAAAATTCGAATAGACCTGAAGTTTTGAAATCGAAGAATATAAAAATGGGCGCAGTGACAGAAAAAAACCAATAATTGATAATTAGCATATCCCCAGAATATCAATAGCACGCGATGTTCCAACTGGGTATTTAAATGGTTCTACGAATATTACACTCCCTGAAACACAATTGTTTCATACAATCAACCCAGTGAAATTGTTTTCGCTTATTTAAAACAAATCATGCAGAAATATTTGAAGGTCTAAACAATCAAATAGAAAAGTTTCAACAAAATCTCATATTTCTTTTAAGAGTAAAAAAATATTACCTTTTATAATTATTATTATCCATTATGCGAACAAAAAATTAAAAAAATACATTTTTAAGATGCAATAAGAAGCTGTTGAAGAAAACTGATAAAATTCATTTTGATCGTTTTAAAGTTTTTATCTAAAATGAAAATAAGAGTCTAAAAGTACTTCTGGACGGAAATAGGTTTTTCAACAAGATCCCAATCGGTGCTTCGTGCAGCGAATCCGTGCAATGGATTGGATTATAAGCCTTGATGTAATTGGACGCAATTAGATATCGATCTTCCAGCTGACTGGCCGAGTAACAATATATACGAGAAGTAATTTCTCCGCGCCTCTGATCGTCGGCGTTGCCTAAACTTATACAAGTCCTGATTCGTGTCCTACACAAGACTAATGACTGGATGACTCAATTAAAGGTGAATGTCTAACGGAACTGATGTTAGGTGATGTTAGGCGCCCCATGATCGTCCTTCACAAGCGAAAACATTAAGATACAATGTTTTACTCACACAATTATTCAGATTTGATACTTACCACACATAATGTATACGTACACAGTGGATAACGACGTGTGTACTTCAATAATAGACCTTTGTGAGTGAAAGGCTTTTTATTCATGGGTGAGTGGATCAAATAGGAATACATTGCCGGCAACTTAGCCATAGCAGATTCTATCTGCCATTAAGTCGGGTAACATTACAATGATTAGCAGCATTAGCACTTGAACGAAATCGGTGGGACGTGTCCAGATAGAGTCCCCATGATATTTATTACGATTCTTTTTGATATGGTCTTCTAACTTTTGTCACAACAGTGGAGAATTCATTACCTGCTTTCAATCCATACGAAATTAATCCAAACTCATTTACACAATAATTATTTTTATTTAAAATAAATGTAAAAGTAATACAGAATAAGTTCTCAAACATAACATAGATATATTATATTTTTGACAATTGTATATGTATCTACTACGAATCGTTACATATGGAGATTCTTATTATAACTATTTTCGGGTGGATCAATACTTTTTTTACGATATGAAGACTTGTGGTTTTGCATATATTATACGTGTTTTGTTTCGATGTAGGAAAGGATGTTGATCTTATTCGCTCAGTTTCAGGTGTAATTAGGTGTGTCTGGTTTACATTACAAGGCTAGCTACATATATAACCGGTGCTGATAGAAATCAAGCTTTCCATTTTTTTTAATCAGCAGCTTATAGCAGTTTGGCGGACACAAAACTTCCTTCCGATAAAGTTATGGACTCACATGTTCAAACCAAGCTGCAGCAATATCTTTACCATTGGTTTGGAGAAACGAGAGATCCTCCATTTCTGGTCTGCAGATCGAACGCGCAGCAGATTTACAAGTCGATAATTTCGTGACTCTTCTGGGAAAACCGCCGAGACCGCTTTCTCTTCTCTCCGTTTAAGATTGGTTCAAGGTTCTCTTTTTCCGCGCGGCAAACACTGCTGCAACATAAAGAACACGGAAACGTGACTGCGGCGCGAGGCGTGAGTAGTATATACCTGCTTCCAAAGAAAATAAAAAATAGTAACTTTAGGAGCTCTGCACTGTCATTACTTCTAGTGGTGTTACTTGCACATCGTAGGATATTGGAATACCAAGAGAAACTCGAATAACTCGACGGTGAACGATCATGTCATGCCATATATATATATATAAATACATATACAATTTTTTGAGGTTTATTATGTAAGGTGCAATTTTTAAATTCATTTAGCGACATGCAATGCTTTTTTTATAAGTGGTGTTAAGTTTTTTATATAAATTTATCCGTTTTGTTAGCATTCGCGAGACACGACGTACGTCCAGCCTCAATAGAGTCAATTTTCGTGGGTGTTGATAAGACGGTTATTCTTCAATGTAATTATATTTCATTTTATTTCATAAATTGATTCATTGATTCGTTCGGACGCTGAGTGTTGAGGAAAATATCATGGTTTATCATCCGGGGGGAGGGGAGGAAACTCAAAGCCTTTTATCACATGTATCACGTATTATCAAGTTTTTCTTCAACAAATACAAAATCCAAACTTAAATGCAATAAATCACATGAATGTAATTTTGACCAATTTTTTCATGGTTGAAGTTTAAACAGTATTACTTTTAAAAATTCTATATTACAGTCTGAGATACTCTGCTTGTGAATTATCTTCTTACCTGCTAATAATTCTAAAGTAAATCGACATTTTCCGTATTCGTATTTTTTTAAAAATATTTTAAGGGGGATTAAAAATTTATCATGTATTTTTCAAGGTGAGTCTAATAAATATCATGGTCTATGATGATAGGGGGGTTGGGCGGAAAAAAGAGGGAAAAAATATCATGTATTTTTATGGATGACCCCATAGAAGGATATACACATAGAACCCACCGACGAAATGGAGGGCAAAGACGGACGGAACAGAAAGCGATAAAAAAGAAGGCAAAGATGTAAAGAAAAAGAAAAGGTATGTAGGTACATGACGTCGATCGAAGAGAGGGAGCCCCACCTCTGGTAGAGCAAGGCCGTACCGGGACAAGCTAACCTAGCCTAACCTCCACTCTCTGAGGCCGCGAGGCCGGCGATCCCGTGTATGATTTCCAGCGGGATTCCCATTGGTTGGTAGGCTCGGCAGTGGTTACCGCCTTCAAACAAAACGAACAAGGAGAGAGTTCAAAATTAATAATCGCTCACGTTTACAGATCCTCCGAGGGTATGCCATGTACTGATTTTTCAAAATACTTACAAGAATTTAAAGGGTGAAGGTTTCCGTTAACATGGAACTTAATTTTCGTTTTCAAAAAACTTAATCTACCCACTCAATTTTTTATGCATCTTCTTCAGATCTACTAGACTAGAAAAAATGTCCTATATAGTATTCGCCTCTAGCTTTGATATTTGATTTTTATAAAAAATCCAAAATATCCTTATATAAATCATTTTTCGATATGAATAGGAACTATGAAATAAGATGCAATCACCATTATGCCGCTTTTATTAAAAATCAATTTTCACATTTAAAAAATTATTAAATCAAAATATATATTGACTTTATAATCCTTCATATTATTGTTCTTTATTCAAAATTGAAATAATTAGAACAGAAAATCCAATGAATTAACATGATTATATTTTGTGTCTCTTTCAGCGTCTTATGTCCTCACTGAAAAAAAGGTTTGGTTCGGACAACAAAATAATTTTGTTGGGTCAAGAAAACGTTTTGTTAAACCAACAAATCGTTTTGTTGAACTAACAAAAATTTATTTCAGCCAACAAAACATATTTTGTTGCACAAAATATTTTTATGAGTGCTGTATTGCTATGATTTTTGAATCCAATCATTGAGGCAAGTTAAGTTCAGCTTCAACACAATTAAGCAATAATGGTTTGAACTTAATAACTATTACTTTATTTAATCTATAGCCTCACCCTGTCCCTGCAGACATCACTTACGTGAAAATTAACAAGAGCGACACGATTCTCGTCATCTTAAGTGTTCGACATCTCGTAGTCAGCTGGTCAACATTAAGATTCCCTGCAATTTTCTGGCCGACAGATTCGCGAATCTGCGTCGCCAACGTGAACTATCTTGTCGGTCAAGTTATACATCGTAGTGGCGGTACCGAAGGCTACATATAAGGGCAGAAGGGAATAGGATGTCCTCCGTGGATCTTGTAATTGATATTATTACAGGTTAGAGGCCCTCCCATTACGTTATAAATGTTACATGGCTTGATTACCCCTTTTTGTTCCAGGCATGCTTACATTGTCCACGGACAATACCGAGGCTCGCTTCTTCCATCTTTTTCTACTTCAACGCGCTTTTTCCGAGAAGAGCGCGAGAGACGCGGGGAACGTCATATCCGAAAAGAAAAAAATACGAACCGTATTAACCCTTGATTTAACCCGAAGCGCGAACAACCAGCAAGTAGGAAGGAACTGCACCGCGCATAAATAGTTCCGCCATTGAAGAGCCATGCTGGCGCCATCATTATTGGAATCCATCGATGATTTTCGTGCGGTGGATTTATTTCCGCTCAATTTCCTTTAAGGTGCAAGGACCAATTCAATTCATCGCGGTTCTTGTGGTTCTTCGAGTTTTATCTGTCTTACCGTATAAATTAAGCGACATCAAACTTGTAGTCTATCAAATCATACAAATTTATAATAAGAACCTGAAATTTGTAAGTCGGTTTTTATAATAAAAAAACTTGTTAGCTTGAAAGTGGTTCATTTCCTGGACAAAATAGAGTGCCGCAATGAAAGAGATCATCGATAACTTCAAATTGAGATTTATGCTTAACACGCGTCGAACAACAAGCATATTTATGTTCATTTCCATATAACAAGATAAAATACTTGTTTGCCGAGTTAAACAAAATTGTAGCTGCATATTTTAAATATATGTATCATATTAGAGTACAATTTGGAAGTTATTTTTTACAGTGCTTATAAGTCTGTTTAATCCTTATCTTCACTGTTTTCACTCTTCCATGAAGTTGACTGATTTTTGTATTGAGGTATTTTAAGGTATTTTTCTTTTTTTGTGGTTTTATGTACGAATCATAAAAGCGAAAAGGGTAGCTCTGGTCTAGCTCACAAGATGAACTAGTTTTTTGTTGACGCAGTAGAAACGGCGCGTATAGTCAGACCGGCCTTAATTTAAGTGGTACAAGTCGAGCATATAAGTGCCAGGTCTTTCCTTTCTGAATACAATTGTCTACAAACTTTTTAAATTAATAAACGATAATATTACACAGATGATAAAATATATTAGAAATCTCCTTTTGTTTTACTAACAAGGAAAATACCGAAAGTGTCATTACCGATTTTAATAAGTAATTCTAATATTTAGTAGCCCATTGGAATCTAAGAGACACATGCTTTTTTATTGGCGGATAAACTGTTCAAGTGAGCTATGAAATTCGTCATATTGGCATTTTTATATAAAAAAAAAAACCTCTGATTAAGTTAATGACCAGAATTATGGTTAAATACACATTTCTGTTTGATTTAACCATAGTTCTAATGTTTTTAATTAGAAATTCTGACTAAAGTAACCAGAATAAATAGTCAGGGCATATTTAATCAGAATTTGGGCATTTTTTGAGTGGGTTTAAACATTTTCTAGACATTACAGTAACTGAGGGTCTAAAGTTTTGCATCTCTCTGCCATTGTTTATTTTTGCTTAACGAACTGATCTTTTTATATTTCACAAGAAATACATTCGCCATTTTGCAATGCGGCTGAAGAGATACTGATCCAACGCGTAGGCGCTCGCCTTCGTCTCTTTTTATCGGGCGGCCTGTACAGGACCGTTCTCTAATCATTGTTATTACGTTGGTCGCCTCGTTCGCACACGCGCGTTCTCTTTTTCATCCCCCAGCTCCAAACTGTTCACGGACCTGCCGCATCCCTATACTCCGTGTGCTTTATCCATATTCTCCTCGTCACACCAGCCGTTCGATAGATTTTGCTCAACCAATTATATTTTTTCCTTAAACGTGTAAAAACAAAATTATTATTTTTTCATCATCCGTTCCCCAACTGCCGCTTCTCTTGGAACATCGCCTACACATATAACGCAAAATCTTCGGCGAATTCTCTGAAACATAAACACAACTTTGAACCACACGACGATTCGAGAAGGATAATGACAATAATCAGCACGACTATCTATTATCTACTAATTCGAAAAATTTCAATGCTCAATCTCGCGCCTGAAATTATATATATATATACGTTATTATTTATTTTATGCTTGTAAAATGCCGGCACGAGACAACAAGAATAAACGTCCTGGATCCCTAATTTCTTTTGCTTATTTTAATATCTTATATAGAGTTTATATGCAAATATATATTTGCGGCGCCTTTGAATGATATGAATACTGAACAAGGTGGGTTGAAAGAAATTATTTTTCTACTTATATGAGAAAGCACAAATAACTTACGTTTAGTTAAGTATAGAACCAGAATGATATTTGCAGATGTTCAAGTATGCTTTTACGGTAAAAGAAAATGTAGAGAGACGTTATAGTGTTTGAATGCTGTAAAATTTGTAAGTCATGATTGTGTCATTAAAATGACTGAAGGCGTACACATAACTGTGGGGACATCTTTTGTTTCCGCATAATCTCCTTGCGTATACGCAAAATGGAATGCATGCTCGTGGTTTTCATGCTCGATTGTACAATCGTTAAATATGAGACCGCAGTCGGTGTACATTTCCAAGAAGCGAAATGGTTCGTGCCACCGCAGGGGAGAAGAAAGAGTACTTATGTCACTATTAAAAACGCATTAATTCTGAATTCACGAGAGATGCCAACTTAAGATGGAAGCGCTTTTCTCTAGAAATATAAAATTCATACAATGTGCCGTTATGCTTTCAGCAATTAATTTTAGAACGATAGAAACTCTATTACTTTAAACAGAATCGTAAACCTACTTTTATTGTGTGAGATGCCCATTTCTACATATTTTAAGAATTTATAAATGCAGCATAAATGCTGCCCAGACAAATTTTTCGGAAAAGATTTAAAGGAGAAAGCTATATCATTATTAAACATTATTCTTCACCATTTATTTATCAATTTTTTTTTTTTTTTTGGAACGATCAGTTATACTAAACTAAAAATATTACGTAGGACGACATTGATATTGTGCAAATTAATCGAGCGTTTGAAATTAGCAACAAAATTTGCCAATCTCACCGCAGTTCGGAGAGCATCCAACTTTATAGCCATGTTACTCCACTCGAAACTAAGCGATGTTGGAAGCTTCTAAAGCACTCAGTACTGACGCTAATGGCACTTCTCCGCAAGCAAGGGGAGATTTAAAGCTCGTTTGGCATAAAAATAGTTGATTTTTCCTCGCAAGAGAATTAACATTATTTTTTTTGTACTCAACCACTAATTTAACGATTCCTCTTAATCCGAATGTTGACTTGGTCGGTTATAAAAAATCTCGAGTGGCGCCTGACGTACTCGCGTATTCAACTGTTCCGGGAATTATGTCTCTCTCGGTGGGAAATAAATTATAAGGTGGCGTTCGACGGAAAAAGACAAAAAAAATTGCCGCTGTCTCCTACAGTCACCTTTCTCGATCCCCCTCTGCATTGTAATTTGCCGCCGCAGAATTTTTGAGATTCCGCTACCAAAGTCACCCTGCCTCCTAATTCGATCGAAGCCTCATTATGATCTTAGAGCTCTTCTCGTCTAACCTAGCATTAATATAAACACGGATCGGGAGTACCATTATCCGGACCTTGGTAGCCGCGTTTTGAATACGAAAGAAGCAGCAAAGATATTATGTTAATAGCTCATCGATATTACGCTATATGGACTATCTTCCAAGACTATCTTCCCCATAATCCGATCTGATATAATGTTCACACATCTCTACACATCTTTGTCCATGTGCACCCGATAAAGGAATTGAATAATAAATAATTAAACCAAACGACCTGCATGGTCGTATAACAACTTGTTGCTATAGGTAAATGCATCATGGTTCTTCTTATTGTAGATTTTACTGCGAAAATCTACTCAGATAGCTCATCAAATTTTTTTAGATTGAACTCAACCGATTTCAGATAAAATTTATTACGTCTCATTAATAAACCACACACCTGAATTTTATTTTATACACTTAATGAATATTAAACGATGCTTGAAACAAGAAAATTAATATCTAAAAAATTCCTGTTGATAAAACGAGAAGTTATCCTCCTTCAAATGTTACACTACAAGATTAGTTGAAACTAATAAATATATATATATAAATAAGTTTGGAATGATAATGTTCCTTTTGTATTGAAATCCATTGAATTTATTGAAATAATCTAAAAATGTTTACACCTTTGTTTTTTTCTAACTCATTTTATCGATTATTTTTAATTTGAACTTTAGGTCAAAATTTTTTTTATTTAAATGAAATTTGGGAGTTGAGATGTAAGAAGTGAGAAGTGAGAAAAGTTACTTGATCGACTCCCTGTTGACGATTATGAAAGATGTTTGTCGAGATATTACTCATAGCAGTTTAGTAATTTTAAAATGCAGATGATTTAATAGGAAATTGAAACTTTTCATGAGAAATTAAAGGATTATCTTATAGCGATAAAATCAGTATCACGTTCATAGAACGAGGATCCACTCGCGAAAATTGCGTAGTGGCTGTCTTCGAGTTCGAGCTGATTACAGTGGTGGTAGAGTTGAATGAAGGGTGTAGGAGGGTTCGGCTACTGAGGGATCGTTGTTGCCATAGTAACACCAACCCCGTCCTCCGACCGTTCATTCTCCACCCTCGCTCTTCGAAACCCTGGGCGCGATCCATATCTGCTAACGGCAGTCACGTTCCAATAGCCATTTTGTATGATAAATCGAAGAAACGAAAGTTCCTACAAGATGTCAAAGAACTTATTCATTCTTCCAAATAATCAACTGTCTTTAAAGGAGCTTGACGGTTTTATAAACGTTTTTGATTCAACTATTCTGACAATTAATGCATAAATTGTTGTAATAAATTAAGGATATTCGGGAAAGCTATAGAAAATATTGATTAACAGAAAGTGTTTTGCAGAAACATTTTCAATGTTTTCATTCTTATTAAAAGCTAAAATAGATATTTACCCTATACACTGAAGAAAATACAACTTTTATTGTTTTCTTTATATAATATCTTTATTTCTCCCTGACTGATTCTTTGTCAGTTCCGTAACTTAGATTTTGAAAAACAATACAAGTACACCCATAACAGTGTACCCCTATATCTGAGAATCTCAAGAGAGAACGGGTCACACTTGAGTCAGATTATTGAAGGGCCCTCGACAAATCATTGAAAGCGTACTTTACTACGCGTAACTTGAGACTCAACTTTTACTGTGCTGGAAACAATTGTTTTTTGTGACTCAAACGCTGGAAATATAGGCGCATGTACAAAGAAACATTTTAAAAGATTTAAAATTGTTGTGGATGAAGTTAACTTCTTTATTTCAAATTGGCGTTGTTTTGTTATTTATAAATGACATTGTTGGCACTTGCCTCATAAGATTTGTAAGTAGATTCATGCTTTTGAGAACAAGAAAAGCAATGCAGACAATTGAGAGTGGTATAACGACTTTACCCTTTACTCAAACGCAGCTATTATTAGGGATAACGAGAATAATCTACTTAGACTCTATCATTTTCTGAATATTGTTTGACCGCCATTAAGAATCGGGTCAACAACGACACTGAACTCAAATCTATGAGGAAACCGTTTTGAGGGTTTCTGTGCCCCAACTTAACTGTACAATTCTACATGTAATTTGGATCCCGAGAAATTTAGCAGCGTTCGATCCGGCAATTTAACTTTCCCTTGATCGCCTTTATAAGGAGGGGTAAGGGTGCACCATGAGGCGATAGTCAAGACTGCGTGGCGAAATCCCATTTGCGATACAGGTAACTCTACACCCTATGCCCAAGGTATCTTCTACCTTGCCGGGCTACTTCCTGAGCGTGTTTGCATCAGTGCAAGCGCGTATATGCAAGCACTTACACACACACACACACAAACCATGAAACAACCTATCTGCCATGCACGATCGCTCCATTGCGTATAGGACGAGAAGCGCACCACGTCATTACACGTCCCGAAAGCAAAAAGAAGATTCGCTCACGAACAACCAATCGGCAGTCTCACGCTAATGAATCCGAACCAGCTCAACCAATGGGACGATCCTTTAAAACAACGTAACCCGATCTAACCCTCGCTCAAGATCGGCTCGAGAAGTTCGAGGGTGCGGTATACGCTGATGGAAAATATTTCTTTTTCTCCAATTTTTTTCTCTTTTTCTTCCTGTCTTTAATTCAACAGACAGGGTGTAAACGGATCTTTAATAATTAAGTACCTGAGAGGACGAAAGAAGATAATTAATCTCAACTTGAGCAATTTTTCAAGCTAACTTTTAACTTTTAATTTCTTGAAAGTAGGAAAGATGGAGATTAAACCTTATTATGTTTATAGTACCATCCCGCGTAAAAATTTGCAATTTCTTTACTACATCACCTAGTTGAACCTCTAAGACAGAGCGAATTTCTTGACACTATGATTTGGACCTAACCAGACAGCCGCAGTAGTAAATATTTCTGAAGATGGTCCAAAAGATATCATCCAGCCAAACCTCCATCAATTTTTAGAATTATAAAATACTGAAATTGATATCGATTTGAAAAATGATCGCTGCTGGTGGGCTGAATGGCTTCGCATACATAGATTTACCGGCATGTAACAGGATTGCGAATACGCATGTTTCCCATGTACCTGGCACGAAAGTACCAGCCATGTTGGTACGGCCTGCTACATAAAGATGCGTTCGTAAAGATACTGAGTGGCAGATGAGGGCGAGGTTTATAAACCTGAAGGTACGCAGTGGTGCCAAGACTCCACACCAGTATTACTGGTACCGTTCGCCTACGTGTATACCACCAAGTACAAATACACATACATACCTACTCGTGTACTTTTATATATGCTTGGTTCTATACACCAGCCAGAGTCAAAGGCGAGGGCTATCATTATGGCGGCAGTAGACACTCCCTCCTTATCACCGGTTTCCAACGCGAGTCCTGGCTGAACGCGTTCGCCATCATTATATTTTCCGCGGCATAAGAAATCTAGTATGTATCCTTTGAGACCTCTCGGCGAACCACGACTCCAAACACATTACTACTCCACGTGAAATGCTAGCTGTATTATAAGTTTTCTAGGAAACCTCGTCGTTTGACTCTGGAAATAGAGCATGCTCGTTTAAGCACGACGGTTATACGTCAAAATTGCCTGATTTTTGTTGTTCCACCTTTTGACTCGCCTGCGAAACGCCATTTCCTCGGCAGTTCACAGGCGTCTGCCCGAAACCTGACAATATACCTAATGCTGCATAGACATTGAAAAATGTAACTTCAACGGCTGAAGAATGTAGGAAGGATATGCACAGAGGAAAATAATTATGGGATTAAAAATATTAATGCTTAAAAATGAGCTGTTTTAAAGTTATCATGCTCATAAAAAGTAATGATAAAAAAAGGTGTATTTGATGGACAACGACCATATTTCCCCCACAGTTGCCAAGATTTTCTCTTTATATCAGTCAGATCAGTCATGAAAGACACGGAATTCGGGTTTTCACTCTTTGGCCCGGGGTTGGAAACTCCAAGATCTGGGCGCAATTGGGGCCACAGCGAATTTCTACACGGAAATTATCTACCTATAGAAACATACTAATTTCATACTCTGTATTATATTTCAATATAATTTTGTTGTATTTTTTTATCTCTTTAATAACAACTGAAAAAAGTTGGACATACACACATTTTCTACAGAAATAATTTAAAAGAGCATAAAGGTTGAAAAATGTTCGACATTGTCCGTTCTTAATTTCGAAAAATACCAAGAATAAAATAAAATATAATTTTCTACTATTATGGGTCTCAATTGTTAGTCATAAAATAAAGGCAACAAGATAATTTTAACTAATAAATATCTTTAGTTTTTCGTTTTTGTATTCTATAACGACGCCTGTTTAAACTAGAAAAACAGTGGGAACTATAGAGCAGCAAACGTATTATTTTA
Organism: Synergus japonicus; assembly: GCA_900474275.1. Taxonomy (NCBI): domain Eukaryota; kingdom Metazoa; phylum Arthropoda; class Insecta; order Hymenoptera; family Cynipidae; genus Synergus; species Synergus japonicus. The sequence continues at coordinate 17,566 of UCOH01004846.1, forward strand.
TCTTTGCACGTTTCCATAATTTTCAGGTAATTTAAAAAAAATGATCTCTTCTCGGCTTTGAGCTTAATGCCATTTGAGTATTAGTTAAAAATTTGCATTATAAAGAGAAACAGGTAAAGTTTTTTAATTATATGCGGTGTAAAATATGGAATAAAAAAGACTAAATACTTTATGAATACTGAATGAAAGTAAAATATTAATTTCATCCTCTGTGCAGAAATATACACTAGAATCCTACTTCAAATAGGAAAAAATTTTTACACGGCTCACGATAAAAGTGAGAAGGTTATTTCAAGTAGTGTAGAGGGGAAATTATATCGCAATATCGAGCATGTTCATAACGCTTAATTGCGCGAGGAATTCTTTAAGCTTACCTTAATCAGCAACGTCCGTGGCAAGTGTTTCATCTAGGACCAAAGTGCTAACACTAATTAATCGCTCGTCACGCTTATAAATGCTTCTTCCTGTAAATTAAATAAGCGAATCGTTTTTGAATATCATTGAAATTTATCTCCATTTCATTAATTTTCAAGAGATCATAGAGATCTGATTTTATTACTGCACACAAAACAGCATGTAAAAAAAAAACAATTATATAGCAAGAAAAACTTCTGTTAAAGATGACTGATATTTAAAAATCTAATAATTTTTATCCTTTATGTTCGCTTAATTGTTCAAGCTCTAATTTTCAAAATATCCTGTTACTGTGATTTTATTTCAGTCGAGTTACCGGCGGATAAACTGCAATCTGCATGCGAGAAGCGTAGCGTCGCTCAAAGAACTTCTGAATATGTATTTCACATCACTTTCTCTGATATTTATTATCGTCAATTTGTGTCTTAATGATTCATATATATGTACGTTCGAAATAAAATATCTTTTGGTGGAAACTGTAATCCTATCCATGTTGAAAATATGCAATAATTATTGTATCTTTGATGCATTCTATTTTTATTAAGATCTAATTTCATCTCAACAGCTTCATGTCATTCAAAATAAATCTTTCGCTATTTTGTTACAAACAAGACAAGTTCTGATATACATATGTATATATTTTTTTTTTTGCAAGTAAGTCATATAATAACGGTGCTCTGGCAAAAATAACACTTTCTATTCTGTGATTGTAAACTTTTTGCCGTAAATTGTAAACACATTTGCACCATTCACAATATTATCACTTATTAAAAATAACGTTTTTTCTAGCAGTGAATAGAAATTTAATTACTAAAGTGTCCTTGCACATGATCGCTGACGTATTATAGGTTGAGGGTAACACCTGTATAGTTGCGAAGGTAGAGGCCGTCAATCTTTGTTGTAGCATTTCCATATGAATATAATTATTTTTCGTATAATCTCGTTTGATTCCAGATTTGGCGGATTGGCACTGGCGACCAGGAAACACGAAACACTGACAGTATGTGACAATCCGTCCTCATCGAGGACCGAAGAGACTATAAGGTGGTTTCCATCCCCCAATGGCAGACTGGCGCTGGCGGACCCGCCGCTGCAATCATTCCCGTAATGATTGTCATTACAGAGACCGACAGGGCAAGAGCGAGGGAGAGAGCGCGAAAGAGAATTACAGAGAAGAGAAAAGAGATGGAAAGTAGCGGGTGGACTATGAGAGAGCAGGATTGGCTTGCATTTGTGATTGCGTTTTCGTTTGATTCCATTGGTCGACAAATTATGACACTGGATGAATTTAAGTTTCTATGCCTTGAATTCCAAACTTTGCACTATCAAAACCAGAAACTCTGTCCCGACAGATCGCAGCGACTGGTTTTAACTTCATCTCTGCAAGAAATCTGGTTCAGACATTGGTAATGGTCCAAACATATGATTAACTTCTCCGAATTCGTAGACTAGTTCTATGCCATAATACAACTAATTGCCGAACCTTTGGAGATAACTATTGGCTACAGTTCCAATGTTTGTTGATCCTTCCTGAGGTTTGACTCGACTGCTATATATACGATTCCCAGGAAAGAGTTAAATTCTTCCTTTATGAAAATACTTTCGCAAATATCCCAATCTCAAAAGTTAAAATTTATTAAAATAATAATAAATTATCACATTGTCCTCAAATTTGTATAATCAACTCTTACATTGTTGTATCAGATATTCATTTGTAGAATGTCTCTTCTAATTGGAGATTAACAAAATCATAAAGAAGCCCACTTCCCTGAAACATCGTTTATTTCGGCCGTCTGCCGTATTCACGTGTGGCCATTGAGTGGAATGCAAGTAGCGAATTAACCTGGAACGCCCGACTAACTTTTCTGAATGGAAGATTACTGGGTCTCCGACGTAGAATGAGATCATGGTTATCCTATATAGTACCAGTTCTGTGTGAGAAATTCATGAACAGTCCACGAACTCTGCTTGCTGATCTTTTGCAAGGCTGATTTGTCAAAATCATGCCACGCATATGGGGCTTCATTGGCATCTTATATATATTTATTGAAGGATTTTAGGTATTTAGTACTTAGCTGGCGCTGCTGTTGTTGCTAATGCAGTTCGATAAAAACTATAATTGTTATACTTGTCGAGCAGTATAGTTTAGTTGCCTGCTTTAACTTCTACGTCTTGAGAAGAATTGCGTTCAGAAAAACGTGTTTCAGATCAAATATTCTGGGACAGTTTGTTTGTGTTATTATTACATTTCTTTTAATATGATGTTAGAGCATATTAAAAGTATATATTTCGTAAAACAGCCAATTTCTTTTTTATGTTGTAATTACAGACATGATGGTTAGCATAAAGGAACCACAACATGAATTGCGTGCAAAGAATCACACATTCCACTTGATTACATATTCTTTCACGCTGGATATTATTGTAATGATACTAAAAAATTTTCATTGAGCCACTCAAGCAATGAAAAATAAACGCGATTGTATTGTATAATTGCAGACAATTTCCCGCAGGGAATTAATCAGTGAACACATCTCCATAGATCCGACGGTTTGAAAATTATTGGACAATATTGATATTAAAAAATATTTCTCTTAAAGTAATTTATAATCGGATTTAAGGAACAAATCCTCGTGTCTTCAATTCGACTATATATGTGATGCAAGACAAATTCGTCGATACATAATATCGATGCTGTATTTCCATCAATAATCATTGATTTTTAGCTTTAAAATTTAGTTTTAATAGACAAGACTATAAATTTTGTTTCGTTTTCTTAAAGAAAGTAGATTTAAATAGTAACAACGCAGATGTTGTCGTGTTGTATGATGTTTGAGAGGTTCACAGCGAAAGAATATAGAATTCGAGCGAAGAAGAGATGACATCAAAGCACATATCACGGTGTGGGGCTTTTCATGGCTGCCATTATCGCGTTACTTCCACGTGGCGGGACTTGATTTGTCTCACACCCTCACGATGATTTGAGGGCAACCATGCTACTATCAGTACTATATACCTATCTCACGAGGTTATTGAGTCACCACCTACAACCAATAGCCGTTGTACAGCTATCAATTTTTGAAAATGTATTTGTCTGATACAAATGAGAAAAAATATATAGTAAGTCCTCTATAATATACTCTGAGATAAAAAATAATATGAAATCTATTCAACTGGAAATCGGACTAACTTTTCCATTTTTAACTTAACAATGCTTTTTGTTCTTACACTACGATTTCCAAAACCTTCATGCAGCAAAATCCATTGCTCAAGGTTCGTGTCGCTTGTGTCGTACTCCGCCGGAAGCGCTGAATAAGTGGACGAAAAAGCGGTGAAGTGATGTGAACGCTCACGTGAATCCGAAGATCTTTACGGATTGTCCTGAAATTATGGAACCATTACTGTAGTGCTTACCGATGACGTCACGGAATCGCGAATTCTAATGTGAACGGGCAGCATGAAATGGCTCCTCTCCCTCTGGTAAGAGTCTATTTTCTCTTTCTCCTCGTCTCCTGCATTAAGCACTTCGCAACGACAATTTACGATACATTTGCAAGAGGCGCGACACGAGATTCAACTTCGTCCTCCTCCCTGAAAATTCTGTGCAAAGAGCTGTAACGAGGATTTCTCTACTCGGAAGGAGAATTGTGAAGCAAGTATATTTACTGCTAATTCGTTGGAATGCATCTATTGTACAATGGCTAGAAAGTACCATAAAGATCAAATATAAGAATTTGTCTTAGGAGTAAAACTTGATGATTGTTTTTATATTACTGTATAACATTTTATAAAGTCTCTTCATAGATTTATCAGAAAAGCTAGTATAATACAACGGTTGTCATGGGAATGCGACCCGCCCTTCGTACACCCTACACATAGTGCAAATAAATTTTCATGCTTCTCTTTCATTTTTACCAAGAATAAAATTTAAGCAATTTCTTAAATTTTTAGATAAAAAAAATCTTTTTAAGATAAAGCGTTTGCGATGGTTTTTAGAGGACGCATCACTCACCTATTTTTTACTTCTGTTTTAAGAATGAATCTCTTTTTGTGAACGGCTACAAGTATAAGACTAACACTCGTGAGTTTTACTCATCCTTTAACCGGAAATTTCTTCACCTTCTCACAATCTGAATGGGGAATGAAAAATCCTTCGTCATTGGGAAGGCGACGATTGACTTGTCTTCGAGGTCGAACAATCCTAAAAGCATCTTCGGCCCGTTTTAACGGCTCGTAATGATCTCCTACGACTCACAATTCGGATGGTCCTGGGCGTTGCCTTATCTTCTCGTAATCTTGTTCGCACGAGGATTTCTTGAGATAAAGATCCAAGTCGATTAGTTTAGGAAACACCTTGTACCTTAAATCAACAAATCGCTAATGCTTGAAATGACTATAAATATCATTTTCTTTCGCACAGAATCTAATTTTTTAGAAAATTAATTATTGCAAAGATTTAACATGGCATTGAGTAATTTTAAATATAAAAATACAGTATGTATTATTCCCTTTTATTCAAATGTCGAAAGTCATTTAGATTCAGCCGCACCTGTACTGCGTAAGACTTTTAAAGTTACAATAAAGCCTGAAATTAATTACTTCCTGCAACAGTATGGGACATCTACATCGTTTGTTTTAATTTTGTACATCCATAGAAAACCGAGCCTCGCCTATTTCATTCGCCTCATCTTCTACACCTTTACCTCTTTCACCTCGTATCCTTTAGACGCAATTCTCCCACGATCAGACGGACACTCCTACCTAATCATTACATCGAGCGATATTTTCAAGCCTGGTTACCTCACAGTTCACATTATTTTTATCAATTTTACTATTTCAGATGTATAAACTATATTTCTTTTATTTTACTACTTTATGGTATTTTATTCTTGTTGAATTTCTGCCACATATCCATATAAATGAAATGTTTAACAAATATACGTGGAAAGAAAAATTATGGATAAAAACAATTGTATTTTATCCTAGAAATACAAATCAGAGAATTTTTCAAAGTTGGCAGATTTCTTGCTACTATTCTACTATGACACAATTCATTGCTTCAAATATTATTAGAAAAATTAATTCCATTTCCCTTCAACATAATGCAATGATGAAATTGACATCAGTATCGTGATGCATAAAAGGTTTCGTTCCACTGGAATAAAAAATCTCTTAATACTTACAGCAAGAATGTGTTTACGATTTTTCTCACGAGTGTTAAGTAATGATGGTTTCTTTGATGTTCTAGGAATCAATCAACGCTTGAAAAAATAAAGGAAGGTTTCTCAGAATAAAAAAAATTATAATCTGTGCGCACACGATAAGGATATTTCTATCGTCTTTCAGAGCAAATAAATCTGTAAGTTCCTTACGATCTTAGCTCATAGCGTGTATTAATCCTTCATTATCTTAGGTATCCTTCTAAAGAAGAAGAAACATGACGCTTGTCGTTTCTCGAGTTTATATCGAGGTCGATGAAACTGGGTGCTTATAATATTACGATACGGGTAGACTTCGGAAGATGTCGACTACAGTGAAAAATGCAACGAGTATTAACATGAGGACAAGCTGGTCCCATATAAAATCGTAAATACAGCTTGTCTGGTATAATATTCAGAGTATGGAAATTGTAGAGATTAACACATTATTACGAGGCGATTTGTAATAGAGATGTAGTGCACATATTTACTGTAATTTACTTGCGTGTCATCTTCTGCTAATTGCAATACATATTACTGATTGTTAATTCTACATCAAGTCCTTATTTTTTCGTATTCAAATGGATAACTTTTCTTGTTATATATCTCGAGTAGAATACATTCCATCTGAAAAATAATAGACTAACCTAATATATCGATCTCAATAAAGGCATTAATTTTAGTATTCCCTCTTTTCTTTGGGCCTTTTGTGCCATAGGTGGTCTAACATGATTAATGTGCAGACTGAAAGATCTCATCAGGTAGCAGACAACTCTCCGCGGGGGTCCTTCACGCATTAGCTTCTTGAGCAGTGTTTGAACCATAAAGAGCAGAATCGATATTGACACTAAAAACTCAAGAATTACAAAATATTTAATCGTAACAATCATATTTTGGGGATATTAATATGTAAAATCCCTTTAAAAATATTAATCTAAGCCATTCCTTGAATCTTAGATTCATCACTTAATTGTCCAGTCGAGTACTATAATCTTGTTTTATTCATATTATGAGGAAAACAATGAACCCTATTTATTATATTTAATAACAAGTCTATAATCCTTTTACTGCAAAAATATCTGATCTTATACGGCTCTTGCCGCTACTCACACGACCTAAGTCAATTTCATGAATCACACGACGATTTCTCTCCCAGCTTCACTGCTTCAATAATGCTTCACTCTTATCGATTACTTCAACCCATCACACAAGTGCGAGTTTCAACAGCAAGGACGCGTAATAAATGTAATTACAAATTTAACGCGTTCTTTCGACGAAACGGAACGAAACGATATATGAAGCAAAAGCAGTATATATGCTGCATGCGTTAGCTACAATACGGAGGTTTCTCATACGCAAATGAACCGGGACGAATCACAAAAGGAACGAATTCTTTTGAAAAGAAAAAAAGTCCCAGTGAGGAAAAACAACAAGGAGGCTCTAATGCAGGAACAAAAGGGCGCAAATTCGTCTTAGTTCCCGGCATTCGACCCCCACGTGGCATAGCAGTGTCTTCTCTACTGTCTTCTCGTTTGTGCTTGTTTTCAATCTGTTCTTCTCACTCATTTCATCTTATTCAGCTTCTTTTTGGTCTGATTCATTTTATCTTCCATCCATAAGTCCTTTCCGCTGCCAGATACCCATCACGGCAGGCATGAGAATATGATTAATCGATTCTCCTTTGTCTCTTGGTAATGAGATTTTGGTTTGCGTAACGCACTCACCTGCGTGCTCTTCATTTCCAGGCATTCAAAAAAATCGTCGAAAACAAAATTCCGTCGGCAAATCTATGAAAAACATATTGCAGAATAGGATATGAGAAGTGGTATAATTATTTTCAGATAAAAATTCGAATGGGAAAGAAAAAACTGCTTTTTGACTTTTTCTGTGTTACTTATAGAGATCGCGACTAAACGCGATGCATGTGCCACGATGCACAAAAGGATTTACTGTTAGGGAAGAAGCAACATGTACAACCGTAACGTAGCCGAAGACGCATGGAAGCGTGGAACATTTGACTGGCCTGTCAGAGTGTCAGCCAAGCCCATCCTCTTACACAACGTAGGAAATATTATAATTACCTCTGAAGTTTCCTTCGTAATGCATTCACGATACATCTGGACATTATATATGGTTCGATTCCCGGTTCTCAAAGAAGGAATAATTGTTTCGGTTCAGGAATCAAATGTTTCCTTATACAATGTACATATATCCAGAGTCGCTGTATTTGTGGCGGTCTTTGACTATATTTGTGTATTTTTATAGACTTCGTGACCTTTCAATTTGGAATACCACAGGATAGATAAATTCAATATTAACGTGATGCATAAAAATCGTAGGTTTTTGCAATACTCATTTTGTTGGCCATATATGTGTGATGTACGGTAGGTCTGCTTTAATGTTGAGTAGAAGCAACTAAAAGCGACTAAAAAGTGATTAGTTGCCTTTAGAAGAAAAGGACTTCTGCGCGGATCCGCGTATCAAAAGGAGAGCAAGAAAACTAAAAGGAAAATAAAAAGTACAGAAACGAAGAGAACACGAGGTACGACGTCTCGGCAAACACAGAATCGGCTGGTAGGTATGCGACTGATCCGATTGTTCCTTCTGTCCTTTCCTTCGTGAGTTAGAAATTTGCCGGCGTGCTCGACACGAGCAATGCAATTCCTTTCCGCGACAATCGATTGTTCGGTCTCATTTGTCAACTAGCAGACCGTTTAAATGCAAATGAACCAGGTAGATGCTGTCGCCGCCCTACATCCTATACCACGTAAACGGAAGCAGCAGCTAGGTCCCAAAGACGAACAGGTTTCTCGAAACGTTAATGACATTTGATTACTTTATCCAAGACACACTTGGGACTGAAAAAACTGATAATCAAATCCGAATTAGAGAGTAATTTATTTTGAAAAAAAAAAGAGCTGCCTTTCACTGGACATTAATAATAAATTATAAATAAAATTTAGCTTCTATACACAATAAAAACAAGAGTCTTAAATAGAACCCACTTTTGGGTTCCAATGGAGATGCTACGGTGTGAAATTCACTCACTTTCGAAAATGGGTCGAAAGGAACTAAACTACGTCATCCAAAATAGCCACTTTACTTAACAGATTGGCACAAAACAAAAACAAGTGAAAGAGTTTTTGCGGAACCACTTTTAGTAGTTCTTTACTTCTGATTAACACTCCGATTTTGACAAATTCTAAAGGAACCACTTTTTTAAATAGCCGCAACATCATGAAACTCCTAGTTTTTTCTGTGCAGACATTTTCCTTTCATGAACAGGAAAGAAAAACAGCTTTTCGTAATCCGAGTTTGGGTAAAATGAAAATCGCAACAAAATCTTCGATCCCACCTGCCACAAAACCTCTGTCCCTTGCTTGTCATTTGGCTCTATTGTTTTCAAGGATTTTTACCTGCACGCATTTCTTTAAGTTATATTATTCGACCTGTGCTAAAATTTTAATCTCTCATTTTTACTGTTCCTATTTCTTCTGTATTTTTTACTCTTAATATAAAAGTATTAGAAATTTGTTATCGATCATTATAAAATTGCCTGAATTTATCTGTCTTTTTCTTTTAATTAAAACAAGATTATGAGCAATATGACAGTGTCCGTCCAATAAAGATTGGCTTCACATGCACCTTAAATGTTTCAAGGGTACTTGCAAGAGACGACTTTGGTGAAGAGATCAGTAGTTGAAATTTTTGCAAAATTGAGAATTCGTCCTCAGATTGTAAACTGGTTCTCATCAAGGCCACAGTTTTTGTGAGATTGCGAGGCCGAGTCTTACATAACACATTTCCACAGCATGCGGGCTCTTCGCGAAGTGTAAAATGCAAGAAGGTAAAGACTTGAACGCTAACGATCCGACGGACTGTTCATCAAGATATATGACACATTATATACAAGTGTTTGCCACGTTCTCGCAATAGTATAAATAATAATAAATCCTAATGGCATACCAGAGTCTACAAACAGAAGGGTCGACAAGAAATGATATTAAAAGTGGTGGTATAACGATAACACAAATTGTGTGTGGAATGATAAAAGGAGCTGATTTATAGCACAACTTCAGAAGAGTGACACCCATATTACATAGCATAAAACCTAAGACGAAATGGCATTTTCTTGTCTGCATTACGAAAAATAATACTTTTCTTTACTGCTGATATTTCTTTAGGATTGGTGTTTAAATTCTCTGTATCTTGTTACATATATTATACAACTTGTACGGAAATTGGGATTTTTTATTTATAATTATACCTATAGCTGAAAATTCTTCTAAAATGATCATGTACAGCACTATTATAGGTTTCTATCATTTATAAGGGTTTTATTTGATAATTTTTTAAACTTATGGCACTGAAGAAGAATGTATTGATAAATAGTGTCGAAAAATATAAGCGAATGCGAGAAAAGGAGAGGAACAGAGAGAAGAGTCATTGCAAGTAAAGCTGAGGAAAGAATAAGAGAATCTAAACCGAGATGAAAGAGAGATAGATATAGAAGGGATGCAGTCAGTGCAATGCAACGTCGGCGGCACGATTGATTGCAGTGCAAGAAGCCCCACTGGACAGATGGACGCAGGGGTATGCGCTACAGGTGTGCTCGGTCCTCTTTCCTGATCCGGTAGGAACGTACTTGAGGTCCACGTCGAAGGGCCGCGCGGTTTTTCTGCGACCCACATTCCAAGCACGTTAGGCATCGACGAGGATTTTGCGCTTTCCGTCACTCCACCAGTCCTTTGATCGACATGTCGATACCTACCCCTGGAGACTATATCCTCGAAAGCCTTTCCTTTACGGGAAAACCCCCTGTCGAAGAAATCCCTCTAAGTCGAAACAACAAGTTAGAATACTTCCTGCCTCAAGCGTAACGAAATCCATTTAGTCACTTCAAGTTTCAAATCCAAAGTTCAGGGCTGATTTTCAATTTACTAATAAAAACCTTCAGTCAATTTATCTTTGAATCAAATATTACATATTGCAGAGATATCTCTGTATTTATTTTTTCTCTTTTATTTCCATCTATATTGCTTCTCCATCCACGGTATCTTATTTTATTATACATGTAGGAAGAAATCCTGTCTATCCTATAAACAATTCTATTCTATTCTAAGTGGATGAAATTTTACTTATTACTCTATATTATAAAAGATGGTCTATCCTATTCAGTTTATCAATAGTTCTATATTCACTTGAAACCTATTTAGTATTCTAATATATGTTGTTGACTTTACGTTCTTATCTGGATTTTTGACTTATGTTTACTCCATTCAGTTTTCAAACAATATCCGGGAACTTCAAAATATCGCAATTCAATAAAAAGTTAAGTTCGTGGGAAAACGTACGCTAAACGTGTTAGGCTAATCTCAATTGTGAGGGGAATCCCCGAATTAACTCAGAAGTTCTGTCTATCGAATACCTTCCTAGAACCTTGTTTCTAACTTTGGGCTGCATGTCTCATTCGTGTAGGGCACGAAATTTGGTCTCTTTACTCTTGCTTCATGATCAGTTCCTTTGGTATTAAAAGACAAGTGCAACCCTGGTTGAGCGTGTCACGAAAGAAGGAGAAAATGCACCCCGACCCAACCGTTGAGATAAATTGCGGAATGAAGTCGGCCGTGCAGAGCAGGTATTCAGGGTGGTGAAGGGAACGGCGCGGCGCGGCAGTCCGCTGCGGCCACATCAAAGCTCCCACCGACTGCTGGGCTTTGGCATCGGCTTTCCTTCTCGTGCGTGCCCTATTTCTTCCTGTGTGAGTGAATAATCCAGTATACTCTCATGCACACTTGCACGTTCATGAGACCGTCAGTCGAATCGATTCCGGTTGAACCGGTGTTTGAATGTGCGTGCATGTATGCGAGTGCGAGCATGTGATCATTCTTTCGTTCGTTACGAGTCTCTGGTACACGGAAGGGACAGCATCCTTCGTCCACCCGTCAGATAGGACCGATTCCGATCCGCGAGTCATGGTTGACAAAACTGGACAAGAAAAAAATCTTACTAGGAAGTGGGAAAAGGAAAGTGGGAAACCTCATGGGAGTGGATCTTGGAACAACTCATCAGCTCCCTATTAAAAAACTTGATGTCGTTTTCGATGTCGAAAAGGACGCTCTTATCTTTTTATATACTATTTTTACAAAAAAGGAGTTAACAACATTTACACTGAGAAAAATGTCTGGTACGGACAACAAAACTTTTGGTTGCTATAGAAACAACAAAAATTGTTTGGTTGTGCGAACCAAATCTTAGTTCTTTCAACAAAACTTTTGTTGAATCAACCAAAGTTTTGTTAATTCAACCAAAACTAAGACTGACTGAGATTTGGTTGAATTAACAAAATTCTGGTTGGTTCAACAAAAGTTTTGTTGAAAGAACCAAGATTTGGTTGGCACAACCAAACAATTTTTGTTGTTTCTATAGCAACCAAAAGTTTTGTTGTCCGTACCAGACATTTTTCTCAGTGTACTTCTTTGAACACCGAATCTTGGATCAGTGAAAGTTCACTGATTTTTCAGTGACTCTCTTTTGAAGATTTCATAGAGAGGAAATCCACTCAGAAGCATTGATTTTTCACTGATTCAAGTTTAGAGAAAAGGTGTCAAATTATAAACCAAAAGCGGATCAAAGCATTGCACAGTGAAAAAACAATTGAAAAATCATAACTATGTTCTTGAATTTAGTTGTAATATTTCAATTGTTTTTCCATTGTTCCATTGGGATTTAGTGTGTATATAGTTTGAAAATTAAGTTTAAACAAATCTTTTTGTGGTGCCTACGTCACTTTGGAAGGAGTTTGAAATGGAAGGTTGGGGAAAGGAGTAGAAAAAGGGTTTGAAAAAAGTTTGACAATTGTAAAGAACTTTTTTGGAAAAGAAGTCGAGAAAAGAGGTTTTAAGAGGAGACATGACCCTTCAAAACCCATCTTTGTATATTTATGACGAAATACGAGTGGAAGCAAGAAATGAATTAGATTCTGTCGTTTCGTAGCGAAATCTCATTCGATGACCTACATGCTGTAACCTTTGTGGAACCAGGTAATGTCACTTCCTGCAACTAGTAATTACAGGAATAGAATTCTAAAAAGAGAGAATAGGTCATCTTCTGAGAATGAGAATATTCTCGGAAATTTGCCTGCCAGTTTTAAATTCTTCTGAATTTTCGAGCCTTAATAGAAACTGTCGTAGCATTTCCTGTGAAAGGGGAAGGAAACTGTGTCCAAAACGACGTGCGAATGCTGCAAAGATGAGAAGAACGCGATTCTGACCACTATAGTGGATTACTTTCGATCGTAAAGTAACCAAGGCGCGGAAACCCGATGAAACGTGCAATTGAAGCGTCGGGCGAACGTGATTACCGTCATCAGCGAAGTTCAAATACCGGTTTAAACGCTTCTCACTTTCGAGTTGCTTGGTTACGCGATTGTACAAGGTATCACACCGGTCATGAGAGAAAACTTTGATTGGCTTTCGATATTCAAATGCTTGGAGATTAGGGGAAAAAACAAATGTTTTCCATTTATTAAATATAGATAACACATGCTAAAGAATAGCCATGTGATTATATTATACATGCCACGTTGATTCTAATGCAAAATATCAAGTCTAATGTAAGTGATCTGTATCGTACATCATTTTACTTAAAAGAGAATATTGATATTTCAAACGATTCTTAGTGAAATATATAAATCGTTCTCTCTACACAAAATATATATGTAAGCGGAAAAAAGCATGTAAATGCATGTTTCTTGGGTTCGACTATAATTATAAAACATTCAAGTGTTTGATATTGGTGTATATATTATATGCCTATACTCTGTGAATGTTATAATGTCTTCATGTAAAAGACATAATGCTTAAATACCAAAATACATGACCAAAAAGGATGCATGTATATACAGATTTGAATGATAACCGTGGGAGGAAATGATTGTGTAGAAGCCATGCTTATATGAAGATAATGATGTTCCTCGACAGATACACAGAACGAAGAATGGATGAAGCGATTAGGCACAGAGACCATACCCTAATTCATTCATAAGTATACATATTACCTCTTAATCTCATAGGTAAAGTAGTAGAAGATGAGTTATTTGGCATTTCCAAGTGTGATATTCTTTACACCTATTTATGCTTTAGCCATTTTGTGCTGTAAATCAAATATTAATCAATTTTTCAATATAATTCTATCCAAAGACTGAAATGTACGCAAAATAAAGTATGAATGATTTAGTAACATAATTAAAATAGGTATATAAGTAAAGTCCTATTCAATAAGCATTTTTTACGACTAACACGTCATGCGTTACCTAATTGTATGTACATATAATATATAATTTGAAGAATATGTTTTTTATATTT
>UCOH01004847.1:0-16893 GCA_900474275.1 Synergus japonicus
ATATATATATATATATATATATATATATATATATGTTTTTAAAGAAGCAATCATATTTGAAAAAAACCTTTTCTAGCAGGTGGTTGTTTTTTTCGGGGTTTTGTTTCACGATTCAATAAAGTTCGATAATAGTCCGAAACAATTTTTTACTTTTTCGTTTTAAATTAAATGCGCAAAATTGATGGACGTTTTTTTGCCTCGGGTGCGGAGTTTTTGTTTGACACGTTGCTGAGACACGTCGTTCCTTTGATGAGGATTTTCTCGGAGGTAGATATTTTATACTTTTTTTTTTTAAATCATGTACGTTGAAGTTATGCAGCTCTTTATGACTTCGTTGCGATAAGGATTTTTTTAGTTTATCACTGAGAGATAATCCCTTAAAGTCTCTTCAAAATCCCTTTCAATCCCTTAAAATTTTCTAAAATTTCTGTTAGTGAAAAAATTAATTTCATTTAAGTGTTAAATAATTGTACGATGTTTCATTAATCATTTTATATGTAACATTAGTATTCTCTCTATAAAGCGTCCCTTGTTTATCTTACATTCAAAGGTACAAGGGATCCTTCCTTGAGGAATGTGTAATTCAATTCTTAGTTGGTGAAGAGCTTCATTCTTGAAAGAGGTATTCCTCGTGCTTGTGGTGAAGGATAACAATTCAGTTGTAAGAAGCTTACTAAAAGTCTGAACTGTATAATTTAAGCATAAAAATTGCTGATTCTTGAATGAAGAAGATAATGAAAGAAATAGTAAATATAAATATTATTTTACTCAATCTTATCAACAAATGCTATGTTCCAAAAGTATACAAAGTTTTTATTAATTCATGGAAAATTTTCCACAACTAACAATTAAGATAAGAGAATCTTGTTATTTATCTCTTCAAATCCTTTTAAGTATATGAACTATTCCACTTTTCTTCTAAAAAGTCGACTGAAATTATTATTTTGTTTATAAAAAAGCGACTTTAATATTTCACTCTCAATTTCTGACGTCATGGTATATAAAACGAAGCAATATACGCATATAATATAAATATTAAAGAATATGTATATTTGAGGCATTGGGGGCAGAATTGACCACTTCATTAACATAACTGCAGCATCATAAAATTCAAATAAGTCTGAATTGGTGGTTCGAATTTCTGTGAAATTGGTCTGCGAAAACCACTTTTAGGATTGTTTATTACACATAGATCGCACCTTTCCGCCTAGTTTCTGTAAATCATTAAAATCAGAGCGCTTCGATGATCTCAAGATTATTTTCGATCAAACCCGTTTGGAGATTCGAAACCAAGTTACAAATATTTTAAATATCGAGACGCATCCTTTTCACCAAATGCGTAAAATAGCTTCTTTCTTTCTTCTATTTTCCAATACCGGATGACCTTCCGGAAGCAAATATTTTTCTGACCTCATTTGAGGCTGGAGGAGTCATTTGAAGTTTATTACGGTCATCTCTAGGGTGCAAGGATATTAATTTTTGTATTTTTTGTCGCATGAAATAGGTTTTCGCAAAAGGATCATCGCCGACCGTTTCTGAGGACGCGCGAGACCTCTTCCCTTGCGGAGGTTACCGGTAATTGCCAGTCGATCTACACTAGTGCAATTTCTGCATTGTTGCGATTGCGACATCGGTCTACCGTGGGAATGTGCACGAGAAGACTCACAGCAACCGTTGCAATCGGTGCAGTTTCTATCGCCGCAGGAGCCAACTGCACGAAAAACGGAGATGACAGGATGATTCACGCCTCCAGCCGCCAACGCGACGGTTTGCTACATTTTCAATGAATCAGAGTGGAAACCACTCGTTAGAGCTTATATGTATGATTTCCCAATCCAATCTCGATCCATCGGTCTTGTCCACGTAAACGCGATCCGATTGCACTTGCCACACACGCAGATATGGGCAATTGGATCAGTACTGAATCAGAAAATCTCAAAGAAGTTTTGCTCGTTCTTCAATCGCTAGTATTTCATTTCACATTCATGCTTCTCATCAAGTGAGGACAAATTTTCAGATGGAGTAAGCACGCCTGAAAAAAGCAGTGACAACTTAAAAATAAAAATAAATAAGCTACCACCTCTCAGAAAGTATATTATTAGACTTTATTGAATCCTGCAAGGAGCGCCTGGAAAAACGAAATCACCTCTGAGAAAATCCTTGTCAAAGGAACGACCTGTCTCAACAAAAAGTCCGGACCTAAGACAAAAAAGCTTTATAACTTTTACGGATTTTATTTACAAATAAAAAGAAATAAGCAACCACTTCCGAGACAATCCTTGTCAAAGGAACCTGGGTCATAAAGAGCTGCAGAACTTCGGTGCATTTGATTTAAAAACCAAAAAGTATAAAGCAACCACTTCTGAGAAGGCACTACATTATTAGGTTTTATATAGAATCGTGAATCTAAAAAAAAGAAGCCATCTCCGAGAGTTATTCTCTTTCAAGAAAGTTTTAGGGATTTCATTTGATATTAAGGAATTTCGAGGGATAACAAAACATTGAAGGATTAAAAACATTTTCATTGTATGTGTAGGAAGATGAAATCTGATATATATATACGATGGCATATGAGCGTTCAGTGACTCGAGCTGAAGATCACTCGATGTTCGTGGGAATCTGTGAATCAAAGCTGTCAGTGTGCCGCAAATGAAGATTTAACACTGGCTCGTCAAGGTCATCATATGAGAAGTGCTCATCTAGTAAGATTGGCGAGTGATTTGCATTGTGAATGGGGCTTAAGGCGATCAACAATACAGACGCTTATTGAGCAGCCCTACACTGAATATCAGAGGCCCACCTCTTCAGGGTGCTCTTACCGTGCGTAAATATAGGGCAGCACGTAGCGATGCACCGCGGAGGGTGACCTCGATGACCCGTACCCGTACACCCGAAGGCTCAGAGAGAGAGTCCGAAAGGAAGATAAAGAGAGAAAAGAAGAAACGAAGAAAAACAAGTCCCTGTAGCCTTACGAACGGGCTACAAAAGAAAAATCAAGAGCACAAGGGAAGCCAAGGCAAAGAGAGTCGAGGAAGCAAGAAGGAAGAAGATGAGAGAAAAAAGGAGTGAGAAAGAAGGAAAAAGGAAAAAGGATGAATGGAGGAAGGGAGGAAGGGAGGAAGGGAGGAAGGGAGGAAGGGAGGAAGGGAGGAAGGCGAAGACAGAGGGAGAGAGAGGAAGATATATTCGCTAAAGAGACGTACGTTCCCACACGAACCCCCCAAGATGCGTCCTGGCGTCGAGCCTGGACCCCCGAGATGCCCAGAAGCTGATAAAAACAGCTACAAAACTGCCTACCGGTGTTTTCTGCCTTTTGCTCCTGCGTTACTCCTCCACCTACTCCACCTCCTGCTCCTTTGCCACCTTCTTCTTCTCGCCTTTCTTGCTTCTCTCGCCTTACCATTAGGTGTACCACCTCGCCTTTAGCACATACGTTTATGTGCTGAGGTCAAAGTTAAGGAAAATTTAGAAGGCCTAACATCTCGAGGAGGAGAAACCTTCTCTCTAATTGTGCAAAGACCTAAATGCCTTTTCTTACCTGAAAAATAGACTAACTTTCTATTGAAAATAATTTAAACTCCATTCTAGAAGGAGAGTCCATAAATAAGGGCAAAGATATAAAATTCAAAAAAGTAAAGGTTCTCTCAAAAATTTCTTAAAATTCCTTGAAATTTCTCAGAAATAATTTGAAGTCTCTTCAAATCATTTGAAATCTCATAAAATACCGGACAATCCGGATAAATTTTCGGTATTTTTATCATTCTAAATAGTTTGAAAATAAAATGGAAATCACACATGACTGGTCAGCGGTTGTAAATTGCATCAATATATTTTTCCGAGGATGTCACGAGTATCCATTAACGTACAAAGTGAGACTTACAGTCTTTCAGATGTAATTATGATATCGCGTTCGGAGAATGATAATTCCGTTTATATTTTGCATTTACGACTAACATCACTTTATAGATTAGCAGTGACAATGAATTGTATTAATAGGAACGAAGAAAAATATCCCACGATTCACGATAATTGAATTTCCCCCTTTATTATTTTTTCAATGCCTCTTTTAAAAAACAGCACTTTATTATCGTTTAGAGACGTTTAAGTAGTTTTATTAATTATATTAATTTAAAAAATGATATTTTAATTTATCCTCATCTCTATCATACATTTTCTATGATTACTTCAAATAACAGACATTTCGAGGTAATTTAATGAATTCTCCCATTTGTAACTACAACTTAAATCTCCTATCTGGAAAATTATTTTATCAAGATCTTTTCTCGAAGGTAATTTAAGGTCGATGAAATCTCCGGTATAAACGTCTCTCTTGCGATTGCTGCTCGTTGTTATATCGAGTAAAATACTTCGATAATTTTCGATAATTGTCTGCTGGTATCAAGCTCTTTCAGAAGGTATCCTATTGTTCTGGGGATCTTACAACATGATACAGAAGAATTTTCCTCGACCTGGATCCCCGTAAGGTACATATTTAAGGTCATATATCAATTATATATGGATGCCTATTCAGAAACCCAACCATATATATATTTATTATATTTACCCATTATATATATTTTTTATATTTATATCTTTGTTAGTTTTTAAATAATAATTTTCTATATTTATCTGCAGGTCCTAATTTATGTCACAGCGAACTGAAATAGTGACTCATCGAGAAACAAACTCATTTAACCCCTTCCAAATTAGTTTACGAATCCTCTTCTGGTCAACATCTAACACATTTAAATACCAGTTTGGAGGATCTTTTTCTACTTTTCCCACTCCAACACCTTTTTTTTGGTGCACTCTTTCCCAGTGCATAGAGACTGCTAACGTCATCAAGTAAAGTCTTTTATTTCATTAGGGTCTCACGATTTCGTCGTGTGCATCGCTTTTGACGCAGGAAGAAGCCACAAAACAGTCTCACTCACAACTGGTCGGACTCTCAAAAACTTCTTCATCTTCTTAGATTCTACGAATGACGCAAATACCCCTCCCCCCTCCCCACTCCCCATCTATTAACTCCCTTACATTAAGATTTAAGACCTTTAACCCTTTGAAAATTGCAGACCTACAAAACTTGGTATGGCCCAGTCAATTAATCCTAAGATTTGCCAACTTTCACAAAAACATGCTCTCGTCGCTTTGTGCTTTTATTCTGCATTCAGCATCCTAATCTCCCACTTTTATTCTTCTGAAATT
The DNA here is from genome assembly GCA_900474275.1 of Synergus japonicus. Classification (NCBI taxonomy): domain Eukaryota; kingdom Metazoa; phylum Arthropoda; class Insecta; order Hymenoptera; family Cynipidae; genus Synergus; species Synergus japonicus. The sequence goes on from UCOH01004847.1 coordinate 5,206, forward strand.
TATTAGCTTTTCATCTCTGACTCTGGCCCAAACAACATTATTCGTGAATGAGGACTTTGGAAAGTTAACAGTTTATTGGATTGAGATTAGCGACGGTTTTCAGGAATTCCTTTAAGTGGCTTGAGATATTTTTCATAGCTTCCTAAATCTTTCCAGAATGGGAAAGAGGTCTTTCATTATATTTTTAATATACTTTTTAATAATAGCATACATGATTATTTTGATGAAATAATTCTTGAACGATTAAATAGTTGTTGGAAAAATGCCTTTTTTATCTTTACGGCACATCGAGTCATTTTATCCGGTTTGAGGCTAATTTTCAGCAATGAAACGACGGCACTTTCTACAAGTCTTCATTTTTTTCGTGTTTTACTTGGTCGTAATAACACAGTGAGGGCATAAATTTGTTCATGCATGTCGCATTATAACGCAATGCACCAAAGGAGTGGACGTCGGACTTTCGCAACGTGGAAAAACCAAGGCCCAACCCCATGTGCATGTGTGAACTCAGTTACGACGAACCGTTGTCGGTCAGTGGGCGGCTGAGTAACAGCATTTGCACTATTTGTTAGCGAACAATGAAATCTGCCTTCTAACACACAAGATCTGGATAAAAAATAGGCGACCTCTCAAGTAAACCGGTCTATAAATATAAATAAATCAATAATAGTTAATGTAAACGGAGAGGCGCATGAATAGTCCATAAATTCAATTTTTCATCATTTTTATTTTACCGAAATTGGTATGACCGAATAGCCATTTTCTATCAATTTAATGTATCCCTATTTGATATAATTTTTGGAGACTTCAGTGAGTTTCAACAAAAATATTTTGCAACTCCTTAAAATCCCCAAAAAAACTCTGAAATTTCGTTTTAATGCTCGGTTTCATTCGCCGAATTCGTTAAATATCTCTTTGTTAGAATATGTACTTAAAAAAATTTGGAAATTCCATGAAATCTTTTAAAATCTATACAAATCTCTTGAAACATCTTAAAAAATTTTTAAATTCTCTACAATTCTTCGAAATTTTTTATAAACGTATCTCTGGAGATTCTTTGTAATTACTAGACCAAAAACCCGCTTCAATGCAGAAAGAATAAATGAATGAATCGTACTTTATTATTATTAATTAGCATTAACAAAGTCTTTGATGTTTTTTAAGGTGAATCAGAGGAAAGTCCAAAGGAAACTTTTTTCAGAGGCGTTAATTATTCCCTCCGTTGCAATCATTTGAAGAAATCGAAATTAGTCATGTGGTTTTAATTCGATTATAATAACGTGCTTAAAATCCTTTTTTAGAAAAAATGTCTTCTAATGAGAATATCATTGGACGAAAAAATACCATTGGCAAATTTCAGTTGACTTTCTTCTTAACTGAATAAACGTAAAAATTCGTGGCACGAGATTGTATTGTACGTGTCTTATTGCACGTACACCGTAAGGTCTTTCTCTCTTTCTTCCTATTTCTGTTTCTCTCTCCCTTTGAAACTTTATCATGGAATTTATTTCACAATCTAGAGGAACGTCGCAAACCATTATAAGTCACAAAGGGCTATTGTGTCCATTTTTCCCTTGCATCCCCTACCTAATAACTAGCGATGATCGCCTACGCGAATACTTAGGACTTTTACGCGGGTCGTTAAATCTGTACGCATTTCTATGCACTACGCACACAATAATCTTACAGCGTCTCGCTCTAATTTTAACATGCGTGTTTACAGTGCGTAATTACATGTACCTGTTCTCTAAACCGTAGTGTTTCCATTTACACTTCAAGGTCCCTTACATAAATTATTTGCAGCACGTGACATCTTGACTGGTGATATTATATGAGAGAAAATGTAATTCTGGTTTTTCTAGACAATAATAATTCAACGAGTGCAGATCCTATGAGTCTCATTATTTTTTTTTTAAATTTTATTGTCCTATTCTGTTGTAAATGTGTCTCAGTTGATTTACTTATATCCTAGTCTCTTTCAATGATAATTTTCAAGTTATGGAGATTCAGATGAAAATAATACGTGACTGTTGTTTCTAAATAACTTAAAAAAAGTTTTCAAATTGTAATTAAATTCCTGATAATGTGGATACATTTCAATATTGAACAACTGACTGACTATATTTACTCTCAATCACCCTTTCCATCAAATAATTCATTATTTCTGTCGGTGAATGTACGAGTACAATCAATATATATATATTATGTGGGAAGCTGCAATTTGTTCCGGGAATTGAATTTCAATTTAATCTAACTGCTTTTGCTTTATAAGCCCGGATAATGCCTCAATTGAATTTTATGTTGATTATATGTACCCAGAAAATTTTTCAGTCCATATAACCAAATTTTTATTTAATAAAAAAGTTCACAGACGGTTGATAGAGTATCGGAGGTGATCCAAATTTTCTACAGTTAAGTCGATATAACATCACGATATCATCTTGAAATATTGAAATTTCCATTGTTTACGAGAATTCAGCTTACACTCCTTGGGAGATAAGCTTCTTTACCACCACTCTCTGGACACCGGACCACCGTTTCTAAAGATAAGATGAAATACCGCAAACATTTGAATAACAGAAGCTTCAACAAAGCGGTTTTTATCCTTTACCTGAAGGAGCAAAATTATTTGTAAAAGTTAGAATACAGTATTAAAGGGAGAACATCCAATTCAATATGATCTTGAAATACACGATATCTGGAGATAAAAAAGGTAAAGTTGATAAAAAATTTCTGATCATTTGGAAAAGAAACGAAAGAAGGGATCTTAATTTTTAAAAACAGATTAAAAATTGACTTTTCAAAGCTATTTTCCGATTGTTTTCGCTTAATCCTACTTAATCTTCCGCATCCATGAATTATTTTGTAATTCCTCTATGCAGCGAGATCAATGAATGCCGAACGCTGCGTGCAACAAGTGTGCGATGATAAATAACCAGGTCATAAATAAATCATCAAAAAGATGTATCGAACAGTAAGGGATGACATTTTGGAGGTTCTAAATAAAGCAACAGGAATTTGCTGTTAATTTCACTTGGACATTGCACTGGCTGACTATAAACGTAACTACTACTGTGGCTGATACAGTGTTGCAGTTTCTCTTCTCTTAATCTGAATCAGCAGAATTTCGCTGATTTTCAACCAGGGTGTCCCACCACCTATACAAGTACCAGTAATATGTGATAGAGCACAAAAAAAGGAACAGAAAAGTTCTGTGTCAAATTTTGATCTGGGCCTTAATTTGAGCACAGTAAATCTTCAAAGTTGGCATAATGAACCAATCAAAAGCGAGATTTAGCAACCAATTGTTTCTCATCAACAGGTACATTATCTCAACACTTGAAAAACAAACAAATGGTTGCTAAATCTCGCTCCTGATTGGTTCATTATGCCCAACTTTGAAGTTTTACTGTACCCAAATTAAGGCCCAGATAAAAATTTGCCAGAGGACTTTTCTGTTTTTTTTTGTGCTCTATCGCATATTACCGGTAGTTGTATAGGTGGTGGAACACCCTGTATAAGTATTGTAATTGACAAAAACCCGAGTCAAAATTTTCCGGACAGAATATCATAAATTGAAATTTTAAGGGATTTGAGGATTCAGTAAATGTTCTTTTGTGACTTCTATGCTGAACTCTTGCCATAAAAACCGTTTCTACTGAAAATCATGTGCGTAACTAAGAAATTGATCGTTACTTATTCAAATCACGAAAGAGCTTCACAGATGCCATAAATATCGTATAAGAGAAATAAATTGTCTTCAACAATATTTTCTATAAAGGATTTTAAGGGATTCTATTTGATTATACTCTCTAAACTTGAATCAATGAAATTTAACTGATTACCAGTCAAATTCCACTGATTTGCAGTGACTCTTTTCGTATGATTTTAATCAGTGAAAAATCTACTGGAAATTAGACTGATTCTCAGTGAATTTTCACTGATTAAAATCGTGAGAAAAGAGTCACTGAAAATCAGTGGAATTTGACTGATTCAGTTTTAGAGAGTAAGGAATTTTAAACGATTTTAAGAGTTTTACAGCTTTTCAATAGATTTAGAGAAGTTTTAAGTGATTTTATGGGTGCTTTTAAACAATTCAAAGGGATTTAATTTAATTTTGAAGGGATTTCAAGATATTTTCAGAGCTACAGATCGCGTAGCGCGACCCATGACTCTGAACTCAGCACATGTCCCAAAAATCATTGAGCTCGCCTCTTATCACTTATCACTTATCACTTATCACGCCCCAGCGAAGGGGCGTTTTTTGGAAATTTATTCGTTTGGGGGTTGCAAAAAATTGGTAAGAATGTGTGGGCACAGCTCTCGAGAATCTCTCGTTACGGTGACTCAAACGAGATTCTTGGGCGCATGCGCAGGGCGCGGGTCGAGCGTTAGTAGGTCGTTCGTTCGCGCGAACCCGCTCGCTCGGCCTGTTCTCAAGATCGGCCTAAGAACCTCACTAGTAGTCAGGGAAAAGGCTTCGCCAGAGAAGCTCGTATTCGGGACCGATTTCTGCGGAAGCGCTCTCGCGCACTTGTTTACTAAAAAGCCGCTAGCGCGTGCGCTTATACTCATCTCGCGAATTATCCTCCCACAACACTACATGTGGACCATCACCCGTACATGCGCCCTTCGAAAATTTATTCAAATTTCGTGAGAAAGAAAGGGTTAAACAGACATTTTTGACAAAAAATATCACGTGATTGGTGCGCGTTCTAGGCTACGTCCTTTCCCAAGGAAAATTCGCGAGTGATCCTTGATTGTGAAGATTGAATTCAAAGAGTCGCGGTGAACGATGGTGTACGGATTCGACATGGAGTCGGTGAGTGATTTTATGTTTTATTTTAAAAACCTGGTTAAAACCTGTTTTATAAAAATAAAATTCAAATACATTGTAATGCAAGATGTATTACACATAATAATTATAATGATTCGGGAAGATTGAAAGTATAGTTGCGAAAAGGTGGTTCTTCTCGGTGCGATGAAACTTTCTTATCTGGACAAAAGGATTTACTCTTGTTTACAAGAGGATTTTCAGCGATACTGATGTCACGGAAAATTGATAACTCCAGTTTTAGCCATCGAAATCCTATTCTTCATTGAATAATTATTTGCAACTTTTGCAGGTGTAAAGTCATTCATTTTGTACTGGAAGTAGTCCGAAATTCTTGAATGTAAAGTAAAATATCATATAACATAATTCCAGAGTTATACATGGAAATTATTGTTTGATTCTATGTTAAGAAATTTACGTTGATTCTGTAAAGGCATTCATACGTGCACGTTGCAAACTTGGTTTAGTACCGTATGCGTTCGCGCTCTATTACACGCAACATCGTCAGTCGCGCTTTTCCTCGACATGGTTATTCTGTTCCAGTTTGCAAAATGTTTATTCAGTGTTTCCCAAAGTCATTCTGAAAAGTAGAAAAATTAGCCTAATTTGCACACCTGTATTTCTCAATTTGCGTCAAACTTTGCCGATGCACATGTTCATCAATCATAAACGATTTCTCTTGAACATGGAGATTGCGAGTATGTAATGAGGTTTAAAAATGTAGTTTTAAAAATCTGTGTAAGAGGAAATTAAGGGAAGAGATGTTTTTGAGTTGTATTTATGCCTGAGGAAAACTCGTTTTTCAAAACAAACATACCCTACCCATTGGCCGACGGCAATGCAGTTGACCCAGTCACAGCGACACTCCATGACAGAGAGAAATCGCTCTTGCGAATCTCTCGAGTTGCTAAGACCGTACGAGAGAATACAAGTACTTGAGGAAAGCCTTTCATGGATCCTCTTGAAATTCAAGACTCGCACATTGCGTCTTGTTCGAGTAACTGTCTCGTATTTCCGCCTACGTGAAAATTTCCATCATCAGGAAAAAAGACAATTGTCGAGAAAGAGTTAATAAACCGAGATTCCACAGATTCCATACTAAGAATCATAAAATGATACGCATAAAAAATGGCACGTTTTGTAAATTATGTTTACAGTCGCACGTAGAAATTACGACACTTTTGGTTGATAACGGAGAGATATTCTTGGACAGCATCATTATGTGTTTGATATATTATTTACATGATTGCTACACTAGAGAATATAACTGATAATAGAATGCTAAAGTAAAATCTAGAGATATTATTATCTTCAGTCTTGCTGACAATTTACTTAATACTGCAATTTTCTCAGAATTACTTTACAACATGCTATATTTATATTTTCGTCTCGTGCACTATTGATAAGAGCAGGTAACTGTTTTGAATAAATAAAGCGTACGTAATACAAATCGTGCAAAACAAATTAAATTGAAAGTGTGTTTGTTAGATTATATAGATTGGAATATTATTATTGTTAGAAAATCTGGACTCGTTGTTGAATACCTGACAAGGTCAGTGAAAGGCTTAATCGCTCTCGAACCACTGCTCGAATTCATATTTTCTTCAGCATCAGCATTCACACAAGATTATTTATTGTTCGTTTGTTTACATATTTCTTGATCCAGTGCATAAATTCAGGCATTTTCATTCCATTTCTAATGTCAGGATTTTTCTCAATCGATCGATTTCTTCTTCGACTATATATTTTCTTTCCTTGATTTTTTCACTGTAAAACTTACGTCACTTTTTAGTATGAACGATGCCATTAAAGAGCTTGGAAATGCGTGTCCATCATGCAAATTTTATAAAGCGTCGATAAATCGATAATGATAAAGATTGTGTTATTGTTAGATCGATAAGAAGATGAAACGATTTTATGCATTATTTCCCTCAATTGGTTTGCTATTAGAAATTGATTGAGATTTTCATTTAATACAATCCTTATTGACTGCATTAATCTTCAATTAAAATGAAATAGGTGTTGATACGGCCCTGTCGTAGAAAGACACGAGCCGATGACTCGACTTAAGGAAGGCTAACTTTCGAATCTTCTACTACTAGTTTCAAGTCTCGTGAGGACGAGAAATTCACTCGTGTTAACAGTGGAAAATTTTGTAGTAAAAACAAATCATGTGCTTGTTCCTTTTCGTCTCTCTTTACCCTCTTGGTTAATTTCCAGTTTCAAGTAGTATCAGCTTAATCGGCCTTGACAAATCTGCCCAAGACACAAGGAAAAAAACATTCCGATTTTGTTTTCTAAAAAGAGGTGAAAAATAAACGAAAAAACACGATACAGCTCTTTTAGATATCGCATTACAACTTACAGGGTTATCCAAATGCAAGCATTTAATGATAACATTTATGCAAATTTATGCTAAACTGCTTTTACTGAATGGAGGCTTTTAAGTCTCAGGTGAAAAAGTGACATAATTTTTAAATATTTCTCCAAATGAGAGGTATAAATTATTCTCATTTTCAAGTATCAATCTTTGATATTGTTATTGATTTTGTATTATATATTAAGTAATTTAATTTAGTACAAAATGTATATGTAAATCTTTGGTTATCATTTCTTCATTGATATAAGAGCGTAAGAGGGAGTAATTAAAAATTTCACTCGAACGTGCATGCTCGTCTGATAGGGAGTTCTAAATATGTACATCACTTTGGACTTTTAACTTTTCCAGATTCATGAATTTTTTGGATTTTTTGTTTACTCTCAGCAAGTCAAACATATCGCTCTCTGATTAAGCATTCGACATAAATATGTTTTAGTATTTACGAATTCAAGATACAATTTAGGGATGTATTTATGTATATTTCATTTTGGCATTTTTCAAAATGAAGATTTTAAATAAAAATGTATCTGTACAGACCTATAAAGGGTCGCTCGTGTCCTTTAATTTGCTATCAACGCCGGTACCAATTAGTAGCACCGTCGCAGAATTTCCTTTAAGGTACTTAGGAGAACGATAGCCTTCGGTCGATTCGCAAGGACGAAACGGAAGCAAAAAGCATTAAGCAATGGCTACTCCCAACTGTTATCAAGAGACCTGAACTCTTTCTAATTTCAGTAAACGATTTCCGATACAATCCACTCTCTCTGCTTCTAGTGCTTCCATTTTTTTACTTCAGGTCGCACTTCTGAGTTTATGGGTCTGGATTATCGAATTGCGATTTTAAGATCAATTTTCCAAACTTGTAAATATATAAATTTATATAAATTCATATAGTGCTCGAAAATATTCTAAAATTAGTGTTTCTTTGTCACCCCTTGAAAAAAAATGTCTCTTGGTTTTTCATATATGGGTGAGGTTCCAAAAGTGTGTAATACGAAATTTGAATCATATTTTATGCCCTATTAAAATTAATATAGCTGCGTACATACAACATTTTTAATATGCATTTATTACCTTTCATATGCATTTTATATGAAAGCTATAACTTTTCGTATAAAATGTATATGAAATTTAATTAAAAGCTCTATGAAGTCGTTTTTATAAACAATACATTAACTTTTATGAACAATTTTTCTAAAAGTGAGCTTTTAGCCATGAATCATGTCCTATGACGCAGGATTTAGTAATGCAGGGATCTAGTATAATTTCGAGATGTTGGGACCAGGAAAGGTGTAAAAAAATGGCTGTTGCGAGCACACGTAAAAGTCAGTAGACTCGAGCCTCGTGCAATTACAAGTGGCAGCTCTCCATGTTGAAAAAAAAATCGAGAAAAGACTAAAGTACCAGCAACCGAACTGACCCAACCAAGAGACCGACCGACTGAAGGAACAAACGACCAAACCACGCCCTCGCTAATGCAACACCAGGACAGGATTCGAATTGGCACAGCAAGGACGACGACTAACGACCGACACAAAGACTATAGCTTGGCCGATCGGCGAGCACGCACCAAGTGAGATTTTTTAATTACACCCTGTTTACACGCCCGACCAACCGGCTGGTCAACTATCTCCCCAAGATAGGGTCGACTGACGTACTTTACTGGAACCACAACGACTTAAGTACCTTGGCACACGTGCGCTAAACTGTTCCCTTGCCGAGAGCAAGGTAAAGTGATGAAAAAATGGAATCTTTTATGCTCCGTAGTAATTCACCGCAATTAATTGCATATTCATTTTTTGCCAAGTGCGAAAACGAGATTACGGAAGCAGACTCGTTGAATTTATTTACAGCTTTCTGGTTTGCAGATAATCGTGGAAGAAGCTGGTTTATTCAAATCAGTCGAAAGGGCATAGCAGGATAAGCATTTGAAAGTTGCCTCCGCCCAAATCTGTCCGGTGTTTTTACTGTAAGCTTGTGTATATATATATGTTTGATTAGAAGGATCACAGCCGGGCCTCTATTTCCTCTATTTTGGACAATTTTCTTTCATTTCCTCTATTGTTAGTCAAGCACTTAAATTTTAAAAATAAAATTATAATTTACAGAAAAGAAATATAAACAAAATTTTGAAATTATGCGATATTTATTTATTGTTCAATTGTACTTACTACAAAAACATAAGAAACCCACGAAGTAGAGGAGTAGAGTGCCAGTAAGAACCTTCATTTTTTCGAAAACTGAAAAACTATGGTTGACTCACGACTGATAATTTTTTGGGAAAATGCATTGCTTTATATACTAACCAGGGTACAGATATATTTACTATCAAATATGTAAAAACTTTACGACATGTGATACAACACACAGAGAAGAGGTAAAATATTAAAATGTTAAATCTGGCATTCGAGCGTAATCGATAGGTATATTTTCTCGACCAGTATCGTAAAATTATTTGTTTAAAAAAAAATTCTTGCAAAATTTCTAATAACACTATCGTGAACTTCAAAATTTATGTTTTTTAGTTAAATCATTTTAATACGTAATAATATACAAGTTCTAGTCACAAAATACAAAATTGCATTTTGATTTTTCGTCTCTTTCTCAAGATTACTATACAAATAAAAATTCTAAGCCAATAAAATAGCTGAAATTATCAGTTACACAAAGTAATGAAATATGAAGGGATATTTTAGAAAAATTATTGAATATTTTTTGAATTAATTTCGCTTGCACTTTCAACTGAAGGCCCAAGAAATAAATAAATAAATATATTTTTCTCTAAGCTGTAGTCTTGCCATAAAAACCTTTTCTACTGAAAATCATGTAACTTTTTCTACCGAGAAATTTGAAATTCAGTGAACAGTTCTCACGGTTGCCATGAATATTGTAAAAGATAAATAAATTGTGTACTTAAATCTTAACTACATAAAATATCTAAAGAATAATTAAATTAACATCTTTTTCTGGATGCAAAAATATGCCTTGCAATGAAAAACCTGTTCTACTCAAACCTATTATGCAATGTTGAGTTGACCCCGAATTTGCGTCAAAAAGACGTCATAAATATAAATCTTATACTTAAATTTCGACTGCATAAAACATTTAAAGAATAATTAAATCATCATCTTTTTTCTGAATGCAAACATACTGTCTCGCCATAAAAAACCTTTTCTACCGAAAATGAATTATATTATCGCAGATGCTTATAAAGCATTTATTATTATAAAGATGCTGCAAATATTTACTAACACAAATAAATCCTGTTTTTAAAGAATGAGTGCAAAAATATGTCTTGCCATGACAAAGCACTCATTCTACTGAATATTATTGGTGAGTTGACATCATGGACGTGCTAGGAAAGAAAGTTGCTTGAATCAAGTTCTCCGCCTACGTTCTAAAGTTCATACGGTATCTCTGATAATCTTCAGAAACAATGTAACAGGTTTAAGCTTTTAAGCAAAAGCATTATGCCAACCTGTGGGGCATTACTTAGTATAGCTCATCTGCTGGTTTAGGTGCACTAATGGCAGCGACCTTCTGCGCTTTCCAAGAATTTCATCCACTCATCCCTTCGGGTTTCAGGGGACCACAAGGCCCTCATTCTACATCCTCTTGGGTTGTAGACTTTAGGCGAAAAAGTGTGGAAACTCGTCGTTAAATCCGACGCCATTGGACTCCTGGTACTCTGGGCCCGGGTCGTTAGGTCTTAAACTCTTTTTTCCTTTCACTGGAGCTCTCTTCTCTCTCTGTTCGCTCTAGGCTTCTTCTTTTTGTGACCTTCGACCCGAGATCATCGGTCAGGGCTGGTGCGATTCCCATCGCAGTTCTTTGCCTCGTTGTCATCGAGACCAACACAGAAGGGCCTGACAAAAGAAAATAACCTTTGCTGATGCCCATTGCAACTCAGTTCTGTGCTTTACTGCCTTTCTTACAACGTCATTATGGCTGCAATAATGTCTCCCTTAAACCCTCAAACGGGATATTAGAGAACCATTACAAACTTAGCTACCGAAGAAACCGAGAAGGCAAAACTGTTAATCAGCACTTCAATAGGAACTGCGGGAAAAAGAATTGAACTGAAACGCGCAAGAATCGGATCTGTTTTACGATTTCAGACTTGTTCTATTATTATGTGGCAGAAATTTATCCAGCGTTTATTGGGATTTTAAGAGCTTTCAAGTGACCTTAAAGAATTTCAAAGATTCTTAGGAGATTTAAAAATATGATTGAAAAGTTCTGAACGTTCAAATGAACGAATTTTTGTATTGATTGTATTTGCAATTATAAAAAGTTTTTAAATATTGATTCATTTCCATTGAAAATAATAAAGAATTAAATAAACTTGTAATCCTAATTGTTATTTTTAGTTGGTACAATATTTCTGGATAAAATATAATTTGAAAAAAATATTTCGTTCATTTGAACGTTCGAAACTTTATTCATATTTAAAAAGAACAATAATCTTCTTATT
>UCOH01004848.1:0-12824 GCA_900474275.1 Synergus japonicus
GAAGAGCTGCGAGCTCATGTTGAGGAGTTGCAGAATGCGGGAGTTCCTAATGCTCGCGTAGACTCTTATCGAGTTCCTAAACTACCTGATTTTTTTCGACAAGATCCCGCTTTGTGGTTTATCCATGTCGAGTCAAGCTTCCGTAATGCGCAACTTAAATTATGGGACCTGCAGTGATGCAGTTCTCAAATCGATTTTTTTGGAACAACTTCCTAGTCAATCGCGCGCAATTTTAGCTTCTTCGAAAATCGATGACTTGCAAGAACTTGCCGAATTAGCCGATAAGGTTGTTGAGGTTTCGAATCCAAATAACTCGTTTATCGCAGCGGTTTCCACCAACATCCCCGGTTCCTCTAAGCAAAATAAATCGGATATGGATAAATTAAATGCTAAAGTCGATCGTCTGGCTTCACAACTTGAGCTTATAATCTCTAATATAACACGTTCGCGTTCTCAGTCTAGAACTGACAAACAAAGAAAGCCAAAAACTGAATTCGACATGTGTCGCTTGCATCGTAAATTCGGAGATAAAGCGCGTTTTTGCAAGAAACCCTGTTCTTGGCAGAGTGACACACAGTCGGAAAACTAGCTGGAGCCCACGTTGGTGACGTGAATGTTCGGGTTCCTATTACTTCGAAGCGTCTCCTGATCCGTGATAAGAAATCCGGAAGAAAATTTTTCATTGACACCGGTGCAGACATTTCAATCCTGCCCGTTGCCAAAAATTTGGAGAAACGTCCTTCAGATTTTAAACTGTTTTCAGCTAATAACTCAGGTATTCAAACTTTTGGGGGAACTATACTATCCCTTGATCTGGGTCTCCGTCGTCCTATAGTGTGGAATTTCTGTATTGCGGCAGTTTCTTACCCGATAATTGAAGCTGATTTGCTAGATCACTACCGTCTTCTGGTTGATGTCCATGGGAAAAGAATTATAGATCCTCTTACTAACATTAGTTCTATCGGGGGAGTTGTTTTCTCTGATCAAGCCTCAATCTGCACCTTTCAGTTGACTTCCAGATTTTCGCAAATCTTATCTGAGTATAAAGAACTTACCGGACTTTCACAATATATTCCTTTGCATTCTAGTAAGGTTTTCCATCACATTGTTACTCAAGGACCACCTGTAGCAGAACGTCCTCGATGTCTCGCACCTGACAAGCTCAAGGCTGCTAAAGCGGAATTTAAAAAACTGTGCGAGTATGCGGTGATTACCGCCGCCTCAATGCTATAACTACTCCAGACAGGTATCCAGTTCCACTCTTACATGATTTTACAGTCAATTTGTCTGACAAAAGCATTTTTAGCAGTGATTACTCCGTTTGGCCTTTTTGAATATACGCGCATGACTTTTGGCTTGCGAAATGCAGCCCAAACTTTCCAAAGATACGTAGATAGTTTCCTATCAGATCTTGACTATGTGTTTGTCTACATAGATGACATTCTCATTGCTTCCTCATCTTTGGAGGAGCATGAGACTCATCTGCGCACAGTCTTTGACAGACTCAAAAAGGCTGGTTTGAGGATTAACGCTGATAAATGTACATTTGGCGTCAAGGAATTGACTTTCCTCGGGTACAGTATTTCAGCTGATGGGATAAAACCAACACCTGAAAAAGTCAAGGCTATTGTTGAGTTCCCGAAACCCAAAACGGTAGTTGATCTGCGTAGGTTCTTGGGAATGATAAACTTTTATCGCCGCAGCCTTCCTCATGCTGCACAGACTCAGGCACCACTCCATGTGTATTTGCATGACTCTAAAAAGAACGACAAAAGAGAGGTTATTTGGACTGCTGAACCTGAGCAAGCGTTCGAAAAGATAAAATTTGATCTATCCAACGCAGTTCTTCTGGCTCATCCTTCCATTAACGCTAAAATCAGGGTTGTGACCGACGCTTCGGATTTTGCCATGGGTGCCGTTTTAGAGCAATTTTCAGGAAGTTCATGGGTTCCTCTCGCTTTTTTCTCCCAAAAGTTCACACCAACACAAAGAAACTATAGCGCTTACGATCGCGAGCTTACTGCTGCGTTTGAGGCTATTAAATACTTCAAGTATTTTTTGAAAGGCAGGGAATTTAAACTTTTGACGGATCACAAGCCCTTGATCTATGCCTTCATGCAGAAATCTGAAAAAGCTTCTCCATGCCAAGCTCGAAAACTCTCCTTTATCGGTCAGTTCACTACTTGTATCCAGCATGTTGCCGGTGTTGAGAATATTGTGGCTGACTCTTTGTCTCGTATTGATGCTATACGATTGCCGACTCAATTTAGCCTCGTCGAACTTGCTGAACATCAGGAAACTGATGAGGAGCTCAAAGAGTTGTGTAATACTCCTGAACTCAACGCAAGGTTAAAGCGTTTCATACTTGGTTCTGACCATGTAAGCTTGTATTGCGAATCTTCTAGTGACGACCTGAGACCTTTTATTCCGAAGTCTCTTCGTCATCGGATTTTTGAGCTTTTCCACAGCCCTGCACACCCTAGCGCTAAGGTAACTGACAGGATGATTCGCCAACGCTATTTCTGGCCCAATATGAACCGTGATATCGCTAAACTTTGTAGGAATTGCCTTGACTGCCAGCAATCGAAAATTTCCAGGCATGTTAAATTTATTCCTAACAAGATCATTGCTCCGGATGGTCGCTTTGACCATGTCCACATTAACATTATAGGACCCTTAACTATCTACCATGATTATAGATATTGCCTTACGATGATTGATCGCTTTTCACGATGGGCTGAAGCAATCCCTATTAAAAATATCTCAGCTGAAACAGTAGCTAGAGCCTTTTATGATAATTGGGTTGCACGCTTTGGATGTCCTAAGATTTTATCAACGGATCAGGGTTCGCAATTCGAATCTCGATTATTTATTGCTCTTTTGAACTTGTTAGGCTGTAAACGAATTCGTACCACTGCTTACCATCCAGCAGCAAATGGTATTATCGAACGATGGCATAGATCTCTCAAGTCAGCTATAATGTGTCACTCTGACAAGGATTGGACTAGGGTGTTGTCCACGGTACTCTTGGGGTTGCGTACTCACGTTCGTTTAGGTACTGCTGCTTCACCAGCAGAATTTTTGTACGGTACAACTCTCAGAGTCCCAGGTGAATTTTTTATTCAGGAAAATTTCTTGCCCGAACCAAACATATTTTTACAAGAGTTTCGTGAATTTATGCGTGAAGTCAGACCTGTTTCAACGGCTCACAAGTATAAAAACCACGCATTCTATTTTAAAGATTTGAGCTCCTGCTCTCACGTTTTTCTCTTAAATGGGCAACTAAAAAACCCTTGGAACGACCTTATACTGGTCCTTACAAGGTTTTGGAAGGAACCACTGACCGTATTTTTGTAATCGATGTTGGTGGAACTCCGCGTAGCGTATCTGTTGAGAACCTAAAACCTGCGTATTTTTTACCTGATATTTTTGATAACACAAATGTTATTCCTAATACTACCAATTTAACAGATTGTGATAAGGTTAATCCTGATCCTACCAATGTGACAGATTGTGATACTTCGCTTGCACAACGATCTACTCTTAAGACTTATGCTAAGAAACCAAAGAAGGTAAAGTTTAGGCACGATGTTAAAGCCGAATAAAATAGTATTCTCTACAGTATTTTTTCTTCCGATTAGATATGTGATATCTAGAAGTATTATTTAAGTTTGTTTTGCGTTTGTACTCATTCTATTTAATGTTAGTTTTAAGCATATGTTTAAAATTCCGTTCAAATGTCATTCTCACTCGGGAGGGAGTATGTAGGGTCTTAGCGTTTCGCAGGGTCTTAGCGCCCCGACTGAACTCTTTTATTGAGCGAGAGACTAGCGAGTTTCCTTTCTAGTTTTTACGAGTATTATGGCGGAATGAGCGAGAGGGAATGCTCTCTCGAATCCTTCTTGATGTAGCCATGTTTGCAAGAGCATGTGCGTAAAGTACGTGCAATGTACTATTCTTCAATAAAGTTATCTTTAGTTGTTCAATCATTAACCACGTGTTATTACTACTGATTAATGTGGAGTAGGCCACAAGACAAGTATAATTATTGATTTATACTTGAACAAAACTTACAGTAAGATGACAGCAGCGCGCTCACGAGGCGATAGCGGTAATTGTTTGTACTAGCAAATTTCGGTCTAGTTGTCGAAAATTTTTTAAATAGATTCCTCTCTTTTTACGCATCGGGTCGTGAAATTCGCGTCGTAATAATAAAGTTTATTTACTTCAAAAATTTTTTACAACGCATTTTTTTATTTACACCCTGCATTGTGTCTATAAAAAAACATTCAAGTTGTGTGTTTCAAACTCGCCATGTCTTTTTCCCGGCATATCTTCATGCTTCCCCTGTCCCCTTTCCTCAATGCATGTCATCTTACATCGTCTAGTTGACGAAAATTTTGTAAGTGGATTCCTCTCTTTTTACGCATTAACGATTTTCAAAATTAAAAATAATCATAATTTTCTTAAAATTCTATACAATTCATTAATCATACAGGTCAATCGATTCGTTTCGACGAAAGGAATGTTTCTTTCCCTTACATAAGCTTTGAATTTTCATTATTTGAGAAGTTATAGTCGAAAAATCAACTTTACAAAAATTCAAAATCTACATAAAAATTTTAAAATTCAATATTTTGAAAATTCCTTTGTAAAGTTTTGAGATATTAGTAGTTCCAATATACCCTACAAATTTCATCAATTTATCTACAACTGTTTTTAAGTTAATAGGGCGACAAAAAATTGAGACATCCATACACACATACATACATACATACATACATACATACTTTTATTTTAGATTATAATTGTGAAATCTTGAAATTATTAACTTAAACGATTTTTAATTTGAATATGCCATTTGAGCGCCAGCTTGTTTTTCTCAAAACAAGCAAAAGTAATATTAAAAGGAATTGAATCTACGTTATACAAACCCTAGGCTAACACAGTACCGCGGAGAGGGCGGGGAAAGGGAATATTCACTGAGAACCACTGCATTTACAAAGGACTAACAAATTAAATTTATTAAATAAAAGAAGTAATTATTACATTACTGAAATATTCAATTATAGCGATTGGAGCAAAGTAATAAAGAGATTGACGAACCACTGCTCGTCAATGTACAGCGATGCTCGAAAAGAGACACGATTTATAAACTGAAATAATCACAAGGAAGAGAGAGAAAAGAAGTCGTTACCTGTGTTTACGAGGGCGTGGCAAAGTACACGCCTTCCACGAACTTGGCCCCTGGTCAAGTTCGGCATCTTTATAACTTCGAAATGCAATATTCAATCTGGCTTCCAAGCCGAATCCAAATAGTCAATCTCAACTAGGTGGCTTCCTCACCACACCCAGGGTAATCTCAAAAACAAATACAATCACTGACGAATGTGAGAACTTAGCACAAAAATCAAAAGGTCTTACGACGAACGACTACGAGCACAGAGTGAACGCGTCAACTTCTCTCTTCCTGTCTCGTGGCATGCGCGGAAACAGGCAGCGCCACAAAGTTACTGTGAAACTGAAATAATATAACGTAAATGGTAATAATTCGTCGACGACCGGTAATTCGTCGACGGTCGGTCCCACCGATGATTCTGCTCTAGGCCCCGAGATGGCGCTGTGTGAGTTGTCATCCTCCTGGTCGTTCGCGTGCACGGGTTTCACATCCATGCACCTTGACCAGGATCCTCTTCGGGCCTTTACGATGCGGATAGGACTTCAATGTAGTGTGAGTGTGTAAAGGCTCAGCGCTAATATGAAACAAAAGAAGTGTAACAAATGTGAATAATAAATCGAGTGTATGTGTTTTCCCAGGTTCCGGATTGCTGGCTGATGGTCAGCTGATTGTTAGAGAGCTCATGTGCTCCAATCAGCTGACAGGTTGTGTGCAAACAACCTAACACTCTGTGCTAGGAGTTTATCGCGAGTGAAGTTAGTTTTAAATTAAATTATAAAAATGTGCGTGTTATAAAATATACCACCTCACAATACATACATACATACATACATACAAACATACAAACATACATACATCTGGACAATTGATTAGAATGTTGTATTAGACATTCATCACGTGAGGAAAGTTTAATTAAACGATTTTAAAAATATTAGAAAATGTATCAAAAACAAAGCTTCCCCTATGAGGAAGCAAAAAACAGTGAAAAAATGCATTTTTTTCGATTTTTGTCCGCCATTTTGTTATTTTTTCATAAATGTTAATTATTAGAGGTTACAGACCTAGTATTTGTCATACTGAATCTAATTCATTTTGATTTTTTTTAAGCTACCCGTTACTGAGATTGCCCTGGTACCGTTTAGTCTTTTGATTTTGAGAAGCCATTATTTTTAATATAAACATGGAATAAAGTTAATAAAAAGATATTGTTACGTAGTTTAAGACATATTCTATCATAGCTAAAAATATTTATTTCCATATCTTTCATGATATACTCAAAAAAAAATGTTCACAAGTAGCTCGTTTTTTTAGCGTATAAAGTAGAATAATCTCTTAAGTGTCAGCTTTCAAGAAATACTGGAATGCAATCTCAAATACATAGAATAAATGAAGCAACTATCCAGTAAAGTTTTCCAATAGCTTAGCAATTGTTTAAAAATGTATTGAATTTTTTATAAACAAATAAATGAGTAAAATGGATTCATGGGGATTGACAGTGATTCGTGAATTGATTCGCACTAAATATGAATCATTTATAGTCAAAAACTGTTTTTAACTAAATTCATGAAAGACAAAAAATAATTTCTTATTTTGTAAACAAATTTGATAAATAATTGGCCATATAAGGTATTTATGATGAAATAAATAAAGTTTTTTCTCCTGATTCCGACAAAAATATTATAGAGAAATCTTCCTCAATCATCAGATTTAGTCATTCAATAACAATTGATGTAACTGTAAATAATTAATTTTCTAACCTATAGGGAGCAACAATTTAACTGTATTTAAAGTTAGACGGTACTTTTCCCCAAGGAAACGTATTTCCACGCTCACTCATAAATGGCGCGAGTGTTTTTATATGAAAACTTGAAAAGACCCAACCATGCCGACTCTTCCCTACAGTTCCATTTGTCTAAGACATACTCTATAATGAATAAAAAATGTATTTAATCGATATTGCAGAATCTACGAAACGAGGACTCGGACTCAAGATGCGCGGGAAGAACGGAAAAAACTTGACGCTCTATTCACTACTATACAGTCGGTCATATAAGAGCGTACTCACTGTTGTGAAAAAATGAAGGTATTTATTAAGAAAATTTTTGCCAATATCACTTTATTAGATCAGACACTTACATGCAAATACATTAATAACAGGTCCAGTCGCCGTCAGCATCACAATAATGCCGTGGCATCTTCGAGGCATGCGTTCCACAACATTTTTCGCGTATTCTTCTGGAAACGACCTCCAAATTTGCGAATTCGTGGACTAAGCTGATTTAAATTGTAGGGTCTGTTTTTTCGAAGCCTCATCTTGATTTGAGCCCAAATGTTTTCAATGGGATTAGCATCGGGCGACTGAGACGAGCAATCCAAAGTCACGGTACTATTTTGCGAACACAAAATACTCATGCTTCGAAGAGCAAAGCGTAAGCTGCGCTCAATTTTATTTTTTCAGGAAATCGATCCAAAAATAAAAGTCAGCTGATTCTTTTTCATGAAGCATGAAGAACTGTACTTCCGCTAACCTTATTGATCAATTCATATGGCGTGCGAATTTAAATTGTCATTTCAGTTTCTATAGACGAAACACGCTCGTGAGAAAAAAAATTACAAATTTTCTCTCTGCCCATCGCTAGTAATCCTCACTACGCCCTTATGTGACCGACTATAGAATCAGTCAAGATGTGCAGTAGACTCGCTCTTGTACTAGATGCGCACTAGACTCATTCCACATGCGATCTGAACACAGGTATAGACAGGTATAGATATCGATAGAGTCGGCTTAGGAACAATTTATTACTTTACTGCTTTACTGCTACCGTTATAAAAAAATGGGACTGAACCTTTTTTTCGTCTAGAATGAGTCTAACATGAGTCTAGAATTACACTGAAACCTCAGTTGCAGTTCACTCAGTTGTAGTATTCCTAGAACTTGGGTTCTCTCCCAAACTTCGATAAAGGGGGTGAGGAGTCGTAAAAGAGGCACCGCCAGCTCAGCAGGACCCTAGCTAGAAAGGGTGCAGTACCCTAAGTCAGTTTTCACTGTGGTTCACTCGGTTCACTCATTCGCGGAAAGTAACCAATCAGACGCAACCCTTTAAAAGCAACCAATCAAAAATCTCTAGAACTCGTTTAGATTTTCGGTAGAGCGCCACGAAGACTGATGACGTACAGTTTCAAATCGGGCGTATTTGAATGCAAACCAGTCTTTGACACTTTCACGCAGAAAAAAAATCTGTTGAATCTGCAGAAATAATCTGCTGTTCCTATTCCATCAGATTAAATTTGTACATTCTACAGGTTTTACTACAGATTGAACAGATTTAATCTGCTGGATTAGGGCCAGCAGATTATTTCTGTAGGTTCAACAGAAAATATTTGTTGGATTTACAGACAAAATCTATTTAATTTACAGAAAAATCTGTAAAATTAACAAATTTTATCTGTTAAAATATCAGAAATGTTCAACAGATTAATTATCTGCGTGCTGTCATTTTTTCACTTCTCTAAAAGTTTATTCATATTGTATTTTTTGTTTGAATTAAATAAATACTTTTTTCTAAAACAAATAAAACATACCTTAAAAATTACTTGTTTATAATAATAATACATAGCAAATAAATTATATATTTAAATCAATAAAGTGGATATTATTCATTTAATAAAATTTAATAAATATTTTGTTAACTGAAGTAAGATTTCGTCGTTCAATTATACGACTTCAAACAAATTCTTTCGTTCAATTTAAATAAACTTTTTTCTGAATGTAATGGTAATCTGATATCTTGACGCTTGCGTGTTTGATTTACATTGGATTTTTTTCTATGGATGTCTTTCTGCGCCTGACAAATGCTTTGAATAATTGATCACGAAACAACTTATTACAGAATTACAGTATCTAGTATAAACACAAACCCTAAGAACACGCACCTTGGGGAAACGGCGATTTTGTGGATTATGAAATTTCAACCGAAAACAGTTCACAGTGCAATGCTTCCCATTTTTGTTCTAAATTGGCTTAGTGGATTAAGTGTGATTGAATACCCCTTGGGTAAATCTCGCTTTTTGCTATCATTCTTTTATGTTTTTTTAATTACTAGTGCATACTGCTACGCTTCATCTTCTGAGCCAATAAGGGATATTCCCGATCAAAACGAACTAAGAAAAATATTGTTCCAAGTTAACAAAAATACTAATTTCTTCGTTTCGACATGCAGTATTGTTATTGGATGGTGTTATCACATGGTAAGTAAATCTTCAGAACTCGATTATTGATTATAATTAGGTTGATTGCACGCCGACTCATAGAAATAACAAACTATTCTACATCTCAATTGAGCTCATCCAAAAAGTGATCACACTCCTGATTTTATTTCTTATTTTCGTTACGGGAATGCATCACGTCTATTTTAAAACAAACAAAAAAAATAATAATAAAACCGCTAAAGCTGTTTTACAGAAAAACAGATTTTTCTTTTTTTTTTTTCTTTCTCTTCATTTATACAAATATGTTAAGACTATCTTTAACCCTCATCAATCCTTAGTATCAAATTGACACTATTTTCAACTTTACCGCACAATTGTTCTATTTGATTACTTGAAGAAAAGCGCATTAGTTTCTACAAAAATATATTCGAATCAAAATAAAAAAGTTGTTCAATCTTGAATTAATATTTCCTCATTGATTCCATGTGAAAGTTTAAACTATCTTTAATTTACCAAAAAATGCCAATTTGACATTCAAGGGACTAATTAAATTATGAAATGTGAGATTGATCATTCCTAAACTTCTTAAACTTCCTAACCCAAATAACTAGCTTTTAATTCCAATATTAATTAATATTATTTTAATACTGATGCTAAATATTAAAAATGATCAGCATAAATCGAAATAGCGAACTAGACTTTAATCAAATAAAAAGGCATGGTAAGCAAAAGCGTAAACAAAATAGGTAAACAAAAGTGTAAGCAAAATTCAGGGAAATACATGTTTTAAATGCAAGTCTTCAAATAAATAATTTGAAATAATCTAAAATTAACATTTCTAATCAATAATTTCAAATCTCGGACATTTAAATTTTAGGTTTACGGCACTCCAGATTGTAAAAATAATTTACTTAAACATATTGAAAGTCAAAAGCATTTTCGAATAAAATAAACAAGAAAATCAGTGATAAATCAATTAGATGTAAATATTTAATACAATAAAAACAAAAATTCTGGCTAAACTCTTTATAAGGATTGAATCCTATCTTAGAAAATTATAAGATGCGAAAAAACCAAAAATTCATCAATGATATTAAATAATATTAAAAGCTGTCTGTTGTCTCGAGTTCACAAAATTAAGAGACAGAATCAAGTTTTCACGCTAGCTCGGTAGCTTGATAGAATTTAGAGAATTACAAATTAGGGGAAAAGGGCTGATGCGTGTAAGACTAATTTCTAATACTCCGCATGATCGGTAGAAGGATAGCCAATGAGGTCCGTTTCTGATTCGTCCATCTGATGTCCTTCCTTCTTCTTATTTACTATTCATTGACAGTTACTGCTGAAAGACTGAGAGATTCCAAACTTTTTCGTGCGAGAGGAAGTGAAACGCAAGAATCCTTCATACTTTTCAGATATAAAGCAAGAATCCTTGCTTCAAACCATAAGTGAGGATTGAATTTTTCCATGCTCCAGATAATCATAGATAAAAACATATAGCATTAAAAGCCAGCAAGCGTCTATTTAAAGACAGATAAAAAATAAACGATAATTAGACGAAATTACCCATTTTACGTAACTATAGAGTAATCGCCTCGGCCAATCCTTGCCAGGGATGTAGACAGGCCTATACGACTGTGTGTAATAGAAATGGCCGAAGAGTGAATTTAGGCGGGGGTAAGAGTGGTGCAGATTAGATGAAAATGTAGTAGTAGGTGGCGCTAAGTGTTTGGCGATGAGGGACGTAGAGAGGCAAGCAGATTGCGCGGTCATAAAATTGATGTTATGTTTTATTCTATTAGAGTCTTAGTTACTAAAGTGGTTGTAGGTGGCGCTGAATTCCGCCATTTCTATTTCTGTAGGGGAATGTTATCAAGGCTGGACATAGTTTTTGACTCTGGTCCATATCTTTTGTTTAAAAAATAATTTCAGTAGGTACTTCAATATACATAGCACAAAAGTTAGATTAAAATATCAATTTTGTGACCTAGAAGGAAATTACTTCGACTGAAAGATAAATAAGAATATTAAGGCTGATAGACTTTGAAAACTTTAATGTAGAGAAACTCGAATTCCAGGGGCGCGACTAGTTCTGGGTTCTGGGTGTCAGAACACTCGGAGAGTAATTCGAGTATACCTACTTGCAATATCCGTGGGTGTACAAATTATTAGACGAATAAATCAATTCCACACTAAATGCATTTTTTGAGGGTTTGAAATCCGGTTTTTTTCTTTTTTTATGTAGTTTTACTGTGTAGGGTGCCTTCCGACACAAACTGTTTTGAGACCCTGGTTTCATGCCTTTCTAATTCTATCAACTTTGCACCAGGAATTGGGATTGGTCTTTTAACGGGAAAAAAGGGTAAGTTGATCGATTTTTGTTAGCACACTTTGGAAAGAAAAGGTGTAGAACAGGTCGAGACTCATCAGTTTTTTGATAAGACGAATATATGAAGCGATGGAGATGAATATAATATGCGCCTATAATGGCAGATATTTTGACAGCACGACCAGAAAATAATAGATTAATAGATAGATAGCTACGAATTGATACAGTGCTGGCCTTACTCAGCGATAGTTTTGGCGGGAATGATTTGAATTGCAAGATGAAAGACAATCTCCGATTTTAAAGATTTATTCTATTATTGACAAATATAAATGATTTTAGTAATATAAATGCATTGTATAATTGTTACTAAAGGTAAGGATTCATTTTTTCTTATAATAAATGTGAGAAAGATCAAACGATATGAGATTACTGCGATCTTTCATCATGCAATTCAAATTATTCCCGCCAAAACTTTCGCTGAGTGAGGTCAGCACAGTATCAATTCGTAGCCATCTATCTATTAATCTATTATTTTCTGGTAGTGCTGCCAAAACATCCGCCATTATAGGCGCATCTTTATTCATCTCCATCGTTTCACATATTCGTCTTATCAAAAAACTGATGAGTCTTGACCTGTTCTACACTTCTTCTTTCCAAAGTATGCTAACAAAAATCGATTAACTTGCCCTTTTTTTCGTCAAAAGACGAATCCCAAATCCTGGTGATAACATTAGTGTGTTTCCAAAAATTTTGACAGTTTTTGTCAATTTTTTCTTTCAAATTCCATCGCTCTTAAAAAAAAAGTAGTCAAGGTTGGACCACCTCCAAAAACTAACGTAAAAAAATCTTCTAAAAATTTGTTAAAAAAGTTATATTAAAATATTATAAATTTTGTAACGCAGATGGAAATTACTTCGACTGAAAGAAAAATAAGAATATTAAAAAAAAATCTTCCCGCTTACGCGGACACATTCTAAAACACACGTCGCGCTTCGCGACGTTTGCGCGCTTCACGCGCTGGCACCTATTTTTTTAATTTAAATTACTACAAAATGAAATGGAATGCGAACGAAAACTAATTTACTTAAGGTTCTATCGACCTTAAGG
>UCOH01004855.1:0-19588 GCA_900474275.1 Synergus japonicus
AATTTAACTGATTCAGTTTTAGAGAGAAACGTTGTGAACTTCAGTTTTATTATTATTAAATATAGCATTCTACTTTTTATGTTGAAAAATAAAAACTTCCGGCAACGTAGAGGATTTTGGCGTTGCACATTGTGAGCAATGCTTAACTAGGAATATCGACACGCTTGGGAATTGGAACTGGTGGGGCAGCTGCTGATAAAGTATGCATGAGCAGAGACTGTTTTGTATCAGCAGTACATAGACAGACCTGCTCATTGCACTTAGATTGTTTTCCCATTGTTTCATTTCAATACTCTCTAAATCTGAATTAATGAAAAGTCGGTGGCTAATTTACTATAGTGGTCATTTTTACTAATTATTAGTTGTACTTCACTATTTCATTTGGTAGTTTTCACCTTTTTTCTAAATCAAGTTTAGAGAGTAATTTGCAATTAATTTTCCGCGCAGAAAAATTTCCCGGCAGTCTTGAATCATGTTAGCGAATCAGTGAGGCAAAAAAAGTGTCTGGACAAAACAATCTTCATTTAACTGAAGAATTTGCAAATTTAAAGATAACTGCATCGCAAATATAATATTGGCCAAATTATGTCAGGATGAGTAAAGTCCTCGCGCTAATAATCAGGAGACATATTTGCGAAAGCAAACTACAAGTTTCATCTTAAGCTGCATTATTATATTTAGCGAAAAGTAGTCTATCCTGCTGTTTGGAGATAGAGCACGCTTAAGCTCTCCAGTTAAGACCCATCCTGACTTCTGAAATTTTGTTTGCAGAGGTGCTTAATATAATGAAAATTCTCTCTAATTCATTATTGTTTACGTTTCTGAGAATTGATTTAAATATGAAAACTTTTCAGATAATGAAATTTCAAATTTCACTGCAAACTTAGAAAACAACTTTCTATGAAACAAACTATGAAAACAACTTTCAGCATTTCGGGATAAATAATAACCTTTGTAAATCAGAAAACAGTAAAATATTGAAAAAAAAAAAAAAATTATTCGAAAGGGAATAAATATAAGAGCTGTTGGTCCCAGAGAGGAAATGTTTGTTGTCACAATGGTACATCCTATAGACTGAGTTGAAGAATTGTTGTTAGTGTTGAGAAGAGGCGACGGTCTCTCAGGCCATCTGGGAAAATTTATCTCGAGTAAGAAGACGAGGAAACTTTAGTCGATGCCAACTTTACGTCTTGTGCGAAAAGAGCAAGGACCGATGGGACATGAGAAACTTTCAAATTCGCAGCAGAGTTTTAGTCAAGAATTTTCTTTTAACACAACGTAGTGGTTTCCTAATTACAATTTACTTGTCTGATTACTTTTCGCGTTTTAATTCACGGTCACTGAGAAATTGAATGCAAATATTTATCCTATAAACTATAAACATTATCTACTGGCTGACACTAAAGAAAACAAAACCTAGTTTAAATGTATATTTTTATTCGTGCGATGCTCACCAGGCTTCCGAGCATACCTCTCAATTATTTAAACTGTGTGAACTCACGAGAGTCTACAGTTCAAGTTTTTCTGCTTTTCCTGCTACCCTAAAATATTCAGATTTGCTTTTTTCCCTTTACCCTATGTTAGTGATTTATAAAATAATTTTCCAGGACTTTATTTTTATTAAAACTTTGGTCCTAAAACAAATTGTTTTACATTGGTTTAGTTCAATTTAGAATTAAAAAGCAAAAAAATAAACATTTCCATCCCCCTGATCAATAAAGAAAGGAGCTGGAATTTAATTGTCGTTCATGAAAATTGCAATCTCATAGCTTTGGAGTTGTATAAAGTAAAGTGACAGATAAAGTGATTTAAAGTTTGTAAGTGACTTTTGAAGTTGGAATATCAAAGTGCCAAAATCGGTACGTGAAGATGAAAAAGTTTTATCGAATGCGGTCGTTCTACTGGACTCCATGGCTACAAAATCCAATTACCTTCGTAACATCATTGTTGTAGGACGAGAGTGGATCTGAGGTTTCAGAAACCTACTAGAACGTTATACTGCTGTATAGACACCTCTATGTGTAACAGTGAAGTTTCCTACGTTTCGTAAACTATCCTAAACAGGTTTTGGTTCGAACACGACTCGTACATTAAAGGTTAACGCCTTGTTAGGGAAAGAGGTTTTAACACTCTCGGAAAGCACGAAACTGGTGGTTGCACGTGAAGTGATGAGGAATTGGACGAGAGTTTTGTTTAACACGTGGAATCTCTCATCTTAAAATCTATATTGCACGTTTTTATATCCACAAGAACGAAAGCGTGCGCATTTACGTTCTTTTTCAATATTATATAATTTATTATAATTTATTTCTCTAATCTCTTAAAATTTATGTTAAATTTCGTGAAAATATGTAAAAATTCCAAGAAATATTCGAAAACCTGTGAAATCGATTAATATTCGTGAATATCTCTTTAAATTTTCAGAAACTTCTTGAGATTCTTTTAAATTTGATGATAACAATTCAAATCATTTTTATATCCTTTAACATTTATTAAAAGTATTAGAAATATCATCAAATTCCATGAAATCCTTGAAAATTCAAGAAAAATTTCCAAACTTATAAATCTTCTGAAATCCACGTTAAAATTCATGAAAATCTCTAAAAATTCCTAGAAACCTTTTGAAATTCCATGACAAACTTTAAAATCTCGCCAAATTCTATGAAATCCTTAACAATTGAAACAAAATTTGTTAACAATTTGAAAAATCTCTTAAAATCTTTTTAAATTATTAGAAATCTTATAAAAACTTTTAAAAATTCTGGAAATTTTAAGCTAACATTTTAAATTCTTTTATAACTTTAAAATTCCTTAAAACTATTAGAAATCTGATAAAATTCCATGAAATCCCATAAAATTCTCACAAAATCGTTTTATAATCAGAAAAATCTCTCGAAATCGCACTTAAAATTATTAGATATCTCATAAAATTCCTTAAAACTCTAACAAAGCATTTTAAAATCCCTTAAAATTTCACGAAATATCCTAAACAATACAATTCTACAAAATCGTTTTAATATCCTAAAAATCTGTTGAATTTCATTAATATCATTTAAAAATCGTTAAAAATGCGCATAAAAACCTTCCAAATCATTAATCTCTTTAAATCCATGTTAAAATTAGTGAAAATCTCTAAAAATTCCTAGAAACCTTTTGATAATAATTCAAATCTCTTTTATATCCTTTAATATCCCTTTAATGTCCTATAAAAGTATTAGAAATATCTTCAAATTCCATGAAATCCTTAAAAATTCGAGAAAAATTTTCAAATTAATAAATCTTCTGAAATCCATGTTAAAATTCATGAAATTCTCTAAGAATTCTTATAGAAACCTTTTGAAATTCCCTAACAAACCATAAAATCTCTTAAACTTTCTAGAAACATTTTTGAAATTTTGCGGTAAGATTTAAAATCTCTTTATATTTTTTGTATCCCTTAAAAATATTATATAGAAATCATATCAAATTCCATGAAATTCTTTAATATTCTCACAAAATCATTTAAATATCAGAAATAATCTTTCAAAATCACTTAAAATTATTAGAAATCTCATAAAATTCCTTAAAATTTCAGGATAATATTTTAAATTCCCTAAAACCTCATAAAATTCTTACAAAGCTTTTAAAATCCCTTAAAATTTTACGAAATATCCTCAAATCCTATACAATTCCACAAAATCGTTTTAATATCCTAAATATCTCTTGAATTTCGTAAAAATCACATAAAAAACGTTAAAAATCGTTAAAAGTCTCCATAAAAATCTTCAAAATCAAATTCCATGAAATCCTTCGAAAGCTTTGTAAATTCTACAAAATCTTTTAAAAATCATAAAAAGCTTCTCAAATTCCTCAATAAAATTCCTTATAAAGTTTTAAATTCCTTATTTAAATCCCACAAAATACATATTTTAAAAGTCATAAAAGTACTTTGAAGTCCGATTGAAATCTGATCAAAGTCGTGAAAAATTCTAAAAATTCCCAGAAACTTGTTGAAATTCTTTAAAATTTTACGATAACGTTTAAAATCCCATTATCTCCCATAAAATCTTTAAAAATTACATAAAATCCCCTTAAAATCCCTAAATTTTCAATGTATGTCGAGTTTAGATGCGTTATAAAATAATTATTAACGAAAGTAAATTCAAAATTTCAAAGCTTCGACTTCCACTTAATCATCTTTTTAGAATAGAGATATAAACTCGGAATATTGCTCTTTGCACAGCAGTTAATTATAAAAACATGATTCTTTGTCATATTCTTTACCATAGTCGTCCTTCAAGCTCGAATTCATCTCTTTCCATCATCTTGAATTCTGTTTTAACAGACAGACATATGAAAATATTCCAAGAAAATATTTTTTTCTCCGTGGATAAATTGCCGTAAATTTTTGTAGGATGCAAACAGTAGTGCAAGAGTAAGGCAGGATTTATTAATCTATTAGAAGCGAAACGCCTGATTATAGTAAATTTTCTATAAAACTTTTTTCTTCGCCGTGCACGTGCTCAGCAGTAAACTTCCCTCTCAAGTGCTTGTGTACTCATTTAGTATCACCCTTGAGATAAAAGAAGGCGGAAACAATGTTATTAACGGATAAACTTGAACTCTTATACTTACACATATATCGCACAATTTGTAAGTTTTAATGGCTCGTTTACGTAATATATCACTGTCTCATCGGCGCTTTGCTCTTAACGATTATTAACGAGTGAAGCGACCGACCTTTGATCATTTTTTACCTTCAGCTGGAAACTCTTTCATGATAAAAGAACATCGTCAAAAACGATAGTCTTCCTGCTTCGGAGAACTGCTTTTATATTCATGAGAGAAGTTTCTAAATCCCTGGCCAAATACTTGATCCTGTTACATATCCGTTCATTATTCGAAATATTCCATATTCCCTTTTTATTCCCGAATTAGGTGGCCCTTTGTCTCTAATGAAAAAATTCATTTTGAAGTATTTAAAATCTATCGTAAAAATGACTTTAGTCTCCTTATCTATTTTAAGTAGAAATCTCCTGTTTGGTCAGACAATATCGTATTTCACAGAGAATCGAGTGGATGAATAGTACATTTTCTCTTTCATAGAATTTATGGTTTAATTTAAAAAAGAGGTTTAATTTTAAACAGATTGATTGATTATGTAACTTCTATCACTACTCATTTATCACTTCTCACTTGACACTTTTCACCTGTGTGCATACAAAATATGACAAATAAGAAGTGAAAAGTGAGAAGTGAGGAAAGTGTTTTTCAAAGTTTTAGAATATTGAAATTCACCTAATTGGATTAATACATCGATTTGCAAGCATCTTACAAATGAACAGTAATTATACCTCTGAAATATATACGTAACTTCATCAATTGTAACAAAATTCATTATGCAAATTGGATTTGCATCTAATCACGACCGACAGTGTACGCAGCTGCAGCATCTCCCAAGTAGTTTTAAGAAGGCGTATAGTTATCGTATTCCACAGAAGAGACTCCGGAACTGAACTTCAATTATTTTTTAAATTGAAGTCTCTCAATCCTCCTCGATTAAACGTCTTGATAAAGTTTATAGGAAGTCTTTTTCAATTAAATTTCAATATCAATTTCCCTCCCATTTAGTTGTTTGTAAAACCCACACAAATCTTGGCTGGGGTTCTTTTAATTCAGAAAGAAGATAATTAAAAACTATATACTGTAAGAAGACAAACAATTTCTTCTGCACCTAAAACATTTTCAGTAGAAATTCTGTATTTAGACAGACAATGACACATTTATTAATTTATAATTGGCATGCAACGGATATTTGAAAATTTATATTACCGGGTATATGAAAATTTTGCGAAAAGCGTGAACTTTTAATAAAAGTATGTATTTGAAATACCTGTAGCTCCTGTTATCCCTGGGAAAAGGACAGATATAGAGCAGGACCTTTTCTAAACAATTTCAGTGTTCCCTCACGTTCGAGAGTTGAGAGCAAAGGTGAGATCGCGCGGGAACAAGGATCCCGGAAGTCGCTGAGTGATAGAAGAAAACAGGTGAAAGGGGAATGAGTGTCTGTGTAAAACTCCAGACAAAAAGATCACGAGTGCCCTCGCGAAAATTGCAACATTTTCAGTGACGTGTGTGCCTTAGTCTCTCCGCGAAATGTACATTTCTTCTTATTTTTCGAAAATTGAAAAGTTTTAGCTTCTTTTTTTTCCCCTTTAGTCAGGAGTTGAAAAACACGTAAAAGGAGAAATCTATCTCACAAGATCTCTTGATCAACTTTAATGAATTAATATTTTTTTGCGAGAAGATATTACTTTTCTGTAATTGCGGATATTTTTAAAGGAATTGTTAATATTTTAGATATCTGTTTTGGAAAAGTGAAATTTGACAATTCCCAATTTTCTTCCTGAAGGTTGTAAACCTTAATGAGGGTTGCAGCATTATACATAAAGAGCTGAGTAAAAACATCCCTTCTGTTATGGGGGTGCCATTAAAACTTGCGTAAAAGAAAAAGTAATTATTTTCTGCAATTTTTTCATGATACTTTTTTACTCGGGCTTTTGTGTCTTGTTTATAAGTGCATTTTATATAATGTATTTTATGAAAAAGGAAAAACAAAGGCATTATCGAATTTAATTCATATTGTTTGTTATTGAATATTTAAGTCTATTAAGGCGTATTTATTATTGGGTTGAAGTTTCAGACGTATAGTCTGATTTTTTACATTTATTGGAATAATAACAATAAAAAAAGTTTCCACTGTTCGCACTACCTAAAATTTGTATTTATTAACTAGGAGCAATTCTTGAGAATTTAGAGGAATTTGCAGAAGATTTTAAATAATGTTGAGGAATTTCAAGATATTTCGAGAGATTTTAATGAACTTGAATTTCTACAAGAAATTTTTATAGTCTCTAAAATTGAATCAGTCAAATTCCACTGATTTTCAGTGACTTTTCACTGATTTCCAGTAGATTTTTCACTAATTAATATCATGAGAAAAGAGCAACTGAAAATCAGTGGAATTTGACTGGTAATCAGTTAAATTTCACTGATTCATGTTTAGAGAGTATATTTTAAACAATTTTAAGACATTTACAGAAGATTAATAATTTTTTAAAGAATTTCAACTAATTTTAAGGGATTTTAAGGAATTTCATTTGATTCATTTCATCGAATAAATTCTTAAAAATTTCTGAAAATCACTTAAAATGTTTTGAAATCTTTTGCAAATTTTTAAACTCTCTTGAATTCTTTTAAAATCTACTGAAATCCCTTGAAATTCCTTAAAGGCACGTAATATCTGATAAAATCCTTTAAAGTGTTTTCAAATCTTGTAAAATCCATAGAAATTTCCTTAAAATCTCTGGAACATTCTTTTGCTAACTCGTTCAAGCTTTTATATTATAAAAATTCATTTCTTAAAATATAATATATCTTGAAATTCCCTATAATGAAAAATCTCTGTAAACCCCTAAAATTAAAATCTCTACAAATCCCCGAAATTAAAATCTCTATAAAATCCCTTAAAATTTCTTAAAAACTCGGGCAACGGGTAAATATTCTTAATCCAAAAAGTGCAGAAAGAAAAATAAAATAAAAATATACCTGAGACTAGACGTCTGAAACTTCAACCCAATGTATTTATTTATTATTTTATTTCAAGTAGTCATTTTGTTAGCTAGAGTCGTGTATATATATATATATATATATATATATAATATATATGGCAGAGTTTCTTGACTGAAGGACCTAGCTTTACCATCATATCATCAATAGCTGTCTTGTAATGGAAAACCAATAGTGTCGATTCTTAGAAGCTTTTGCTAGTAAGCGATCAATATTTCAATTTGCTGGCTTGTTCCAGAGATACCTGTATGTACATACATATGTTCATGAAAGGGCAACATAGGAGAAAACCTGAGCTCTCTTCGGACCGTTCTCTAATTTAAAAGATCAAATTAGAGCGATGCGCTTCGTTCTTTCTGCAGAGGACGTGCAGTTCTTTCAAGCAGGAAGAAAGATGAAGAGAGCGAACAAAATGAAAGCAAAAGAGAAAGATAGAGAAAATACAAGTAGTAAGAACCAACTTGTTTTTATCGGTACGAACCTCAAGCCTTCAAGAAAAATGAATCATCAAATGCATCAGGCAAATTATTTCTCTCGACTCATTATCTGGATGATCAAAAGGAATTAAGTTTGATTACTCTAATTTATATTTATAGCAGTCCTACCGGATAGCAGAAAGTTCATAAATATTCAAGTATCTTTATAAAATGATCATCTATTTTAATCAGACTTTAAATATTAAATAACTCATAATATAATAATGGTCTTTTTTTAAATATTCAATGTTAATAAGTAAAAAAAAATTATAACTATATAATTACAAAATATAATTATAATTATTAAAATCAGAATATTTACTACAATCATTAAAAAATAATAGAATTAATCTCTTGATTAAAATACGTTTAAAGGGAAACAATTTGACTTGTTTACCACAATGACTTTCAATTTCATTAATTCCACCTCAAATAAAAGTATTTTGTCATATAAAACGGGAAACGTGTCGCGCATCACGATTGTTATTTTTTTTAAAAGCCCTATAGGGAGGGTGACGAACTGATGCTATCTTGTTTGTATATTAGTGGTTTGCTGATAGTATAGATATGCACGAGGAAAATTGAAGCATATTTTTCGTTAATTCACTGATCCAGCAATTGTATTTGATTTATTATCAAAAAATTGACAAGTTTAAACTATCTAGATGAAATTTAATATTTTACTATTATGTTTCGTACTGCAAGCAATTACTTTAAAAAGTGATTTTCCAATCAATTCACTGAATTATTCCTTCGTCGACTTTACACAAAGCGACTTCGTATATATAGTCAACTATGGAAGTGGTCGTTTCGAGCGTGTCTGGACACAATTGAACTTCACTACTTGGCGTCGTCCGCAGAGGGGGTTTTAAGTAAATTGAATGCTGTACATATACGATTGTCATATGTATATGTGTATTTATATATATGTACATATATGTGTATTTATATGTATATTCATTTGTATTTATATATGTATATATTATATATATTATATATACAATCTACATGCAGGCGAACCAGATCCTGTGCACGTTGACACGTCTGGAGATCGCGAGCAGGTTTATTCCACGCACACGTGGGCAATTTTATATTTATATGTGCCGTGGATCCTGGTGCAATAAAATTTGCATTGTAA
Organism: Synergus japonicus; assembly: GCA_900474275.1. Classification (NCBI taxonomy): domain Eukaryota; kingdom Metazoa; phylum Arthropoda; class Insecta; order Hymenoptera; family Cynipidae; genus Synergus; species Synergus japonicus. The sequence continues at coordinate 9,223 of UCOH01004855.1, forward strand.
AACTTACCTGGTGCTCTGTGTTTACTCATCGCAGTTCGCTTTTTCCATTTTGCCTCCGACTTCCCCTATTACCTATGCATTTCTTCTCGTATATTTTTCCGTTTCACCCATTATCCCCAAAGTCAATTGTCTCTTCTGTCTGCGATAAAAAAACAGAATTAGAGAATTATTGCCATTTATGCATTTGCCTGCGTGAAAGTAAATTTCATAATTTGACTTTCTGACAAGTTTGCATGACCTTTAAAATTTGTCGTTACATTAACGATTAGTCGCGGTTGCTGGTCATTGTACACGATAAGCTCTTCAACCACACTCTGACAGTTTACAAAGTAAACGAGTTCTGCACATGCAAACCCCAATTTCACTCTAAAAAATTATTCTTTCATTAGCAATGGATGAATGAAAAGTTAAAAAAAATGAATGAAACGTTGAAAAATGAATGAAAATAAGTTGAAATTTCAAATGTGCGAAAAGTGAGAAACTTTTATAAATGTTATTTGTTCGCGTGAAAGAATAATCTGAATGCGTAGTTCCTCGATTTCGTTTGTCTCATTTAAACTTCGAAATCAGTTTACTCTGGGAGTATCTTTTAAAATTAAAAAAGTAGGATCAATCTGAAAAGTCAGGGAATGACAGATGTCGAGTTGGATGCGATAAATTTAGGTGGATTCGAAGGTATGGGACGAGTGCGGAATTTGGAGAGTTCAAAGTTTCGCTTGGGTTCGCGAAATTAAAAGTCCCGCAAGCGAATTTAAGTTCGTTTCTCTAGGGAGTGCCAGGAGGCAGGAGGTAACACGAATAGAGGGATAGAAGGCAGGGTGAAGGGGGGGGGGGGGGGGGGGGGGGGTCTATGTCGGGACTCAGATAAGATAAGGATGAGAAATCGCGGCGTTCCTGGATGCGGTAACATTAGAGCCCCCTTTCCACTGCTTCTCATGCTTTCCACGGCGGCTAAGCCGCCAAGGCTAAACTTCAGTCAGCCGTTTATAACGTATATTTTGGCGACAAACACGCTTAACACTTCCTGGTCATCGATCAAGAGCAAGTTACATTCCGATTTTGTAATTCCTTCTATAATTTGCTTTTAACAACATTACAAAATATTTTTCTAAAGCAACCACCCCCGACAAAGTCCTTTTTAGAGAAACACGAAAAGAAAACGCTGATAAAAGACACCACCTCCAAATCAAAAAATACATAGAAAAACTAACGTTGTGATTTTTTAATTGATCATATTTTTGAATTTTTATAGCGCCGGAAAATTCTTGCTTTGTTTGCAGATGAAAAAAGCAAACAGTTCGACGTGTATTTGATTCAAAGTTAAATTAAATTTTTCAGCCTCGGGTTTTATTTACTATACAATAGCATTGCTAGAGTCGTTTCCCTAGAGCAGTTTGATTGAATCTATTAACCAGCTATGTTCTGTTTTATTTTACAGTTGTATATAGTTCGACATAAAGCCAGGGAGGTTTCATTAATTTAATAAATCTCTGTTTGTGTTTTGCAAGGAAAACGAGAATAGCAATTAAAAAGTACATCCTGCCTCATCATTTTTAGTGATGTAACAAAATATATACAACAAGAATGAACGCGCGCATTTGGGTTCTTTTTCAATATTATATAATTTATTATATTTTATTTCTGTAATCTCTTGAAATCTATGTTAAACTTCGTGAAAATCTGTAAAAATTCCAAGAAACGTTCTCAGCCTGTGAAATCGCTTACAATTCGTCAAAATCGATTAAAATTTTCAGAAACTTCTTGAGATTCTTTTAAATTCAATGATAACAATTCAAATCATTTTTATATCCTTTAAAATTTATTTAAAATATTAGAAATATCATAAAATTCCATGAAATCCTTGAAAATTCTAGAAAAATTTTCAAACTCAAAAATCTTCTGAAATCCACGTTAAAATTCATGAAAGTCTTTAAGAATTCCTAGAAACCTTTTGAAATTCCATGACAAACTTTAAAATCTTTTTATATCTTCTATATCCCTTAAAAATATTACATAGAAATCTCTTCAAATTCCATGAAATCCGTTAAAATTCTCACAAAATCATTTAAATATCAGAAAAATCTCTCGAAATCACTTAAAATTATTAGAAACCTCATAGAATTCCTTAAAATTTCAGAATAATATTTCAAATTGCTTAAAACCTCATAAAACTCTCACAAAGCTTTTAAAATCCCTTAAAATTTCATGAAATATCCTAAAATCCCATACAATTCTACAAAATCGGTTTATTATCATATAAAACACTCTTGAATTTTGTAAAAATCACTTAAAAAATCGTTAAAAATGCACAAAAAACTTTAAAAATCATTAATCTCTTAAAATTCGCATGTTAAAGTTAGTGAAAATCTTTGAAAAATCCTAGAAATTTTTTGAAATTTCATGACAAACTTTAAAATCTCTTAAGATTCCCAGAAAATTCTTGAAATTTTACGGTAACATTTAAAATTACTATATCTTTTATATTCCTTAAAAATATTACATAGAAATCTTACCAAATTCCATGAAATCCTTTAAAATTCTAACAAAATTATTTAAATATCAGAAAAATCTTTCGAAATCACTTAAAGTTATTATAAATCACATAAAATTCCATACAATTACACAAAATCGTCTTAATATCCGAAAAATCTCTCGAATTGCACATAAAAACCTTCAAAATCATTAATCTCTTGAAATACATGTTAAAATTAGTGAAAATATCTAAAAATTTCTAGTAACCTCTGGAAATTTCTTAACTCTTAAAATCTCCTAAAATCATTAAATATCTCATCAAATTCCATAAAATCCTTAAAAAATATTAGAAAATCTTTTATAAATTAGCAATATTTTTTGAAAACCCTTAGAATTTGACGAAAACCTTCGAAATCTTTGTAAATTCTACAAAATATTTAAAAATCATAAAAGTACCTGGATGTCCGAAAAGTTCTGAAACTTCCCAGAAACTTCTTGAAATTCTTTAAAATTCTGCGATTCGTCAAGTATCGATTGTCGAAAATCACTATCTATATATACACGACGAATCCGGAACAGTTAATCAACAGAAAAAACTATTGCAATTCAAATAAAATGATCACGGATTGATTAAAAAATTATCCGCGATTGGTACATTCGCAGACATGCGATAACTTATACACACAACCTACATTCGTCTATTTTCTCAACAAATTTCCATCGTACAATTCAGATGGCTCTTTTCAATTTTTGCCATTCGAATCGTCACGTCGTCTCGCTGTTGTTTGTTCGTTTGTACAGAGAAGTACATTCCAAAATCAGCATGAGAGTATATCGTAGCATGTATCTGTCTCGGTGCAGAGTACGAATTTTCGCATTTCGTGTACGTGTGTATACAAAGCATACACATATATAGTACATCCGCTAATATCCATATATTGGCTTATTTCCGGAACTGTTTTCCGTTCGTTTGCATGACTACTTTATTTGATTTCAACTACGTGGGTAATTTTTCTAGCAAATGGATTCTTTGATTCAATGCGGGATTTTATAAATAATTATCAGCAATAAAATTATTACATTCAGAAATTATAAAATTATAATATTTCTCAATGTAAGAATAAAAATGATAATCACTGACTTTCATAAAGTATTTTATAAAGTCAGTGATTATTATTTGCTAAATTATAATACATAAAATACCAGTAATACCGAGATAAGTTTATGCGCGAATTTCTCAGGAGAGATAAGGAGGAGATAACTGCACTGCAGATGAAAATAACTGTAGCGAATCACGTTTATTTCTGCAGTTTCGCACTCGAGAATTCTAGTTGTTGTAAATAGGTAGCATGAACCACAAAGAGCCCTGCAAAAAAAAGTTTACATCACTTCGTTCATTTTAATAGTGTAAATGAAGTAGACTTTACTCCCTATGCTCAATTTAATTATATTTTTAAATAATTCAAAAGAGCTTAGTTTTGCTAAATAGTAAAAAGAAATATCTCCGTCTGCAATGAGGGAAAAAAGTTAAAAAGTCTCTCTTATGTTGCATTTTACGGAAATGGGCGTTCTCAAGTGTGGTAAAGCTTACTATGCGGTATGCCGACAGGTGGAAGCACGCAAAACGTTTTGAAAGCTCTCTTATATGCGGTATGACATGAGCCTATGTTACATTAAAAGCAAGGTGAACGCTCGCACGTAATTGCCGCAAAAAAAAAGGCAAAAAAACAAAAACATTGAACGAGCGCTTCTCGTAGAGGTCACGTTTTAGTTGTTTTCCCTTCACCCATTCCTTTTCTCTCAGCCTGCCTATTTCTCACCCTCATCACTGACCCTAGTCTATCTCTCATTCCTTCAACCCCTCGTTTCTCTCTTGGCGAGAACGAAACAGGTGTCGCAAAGTATCTTGTGCCAAAACGCGATGTATCAGTACATACTCCAATACTTTGTAACAAGTGCGTTTGTCGTATAAAAGAGTATTTCTCTACTTAATTATGCAAGCGAAATGGACGATTGGATGGAAATGAGGATCGTATAGTGCTGCTATAATAGCATAATAGCTTGACCGCGAAGCTATACACATTTTATAGGAAACCAGCCGTGTAATTCAGGACTATTACTTTGTTAGCTGGAATACATGCAGGTATTATAATCGAATTAAGAATTAATGGCTCGTCAAAAGATTTTTTATATGTGAGGAATCAGTAGAATGAATCTTTTGAAATTCTTTTTAAATTCCTTCAAATCGTTTTTCAAATATCTGAAAAGTTTTAAACGCTTGAAAATCTTCATACTCTTCTAATTATTTTTTAAATTCATCGAAATTCTATTTGGTTGAAGTTTCAGACGTCTAGTCTGATGAAGTTTTTTTATTTTTTTATTTTTCATAATTCTTAGATACACACAGAAAAATGTTTGGTGCGGACAACAAAAAATTTTGTTTGTGCCAACCAAATTTTTATTGAAGCAACCAAAGTTTTGTTAATTCAACCAAAACTGAGATTTTGTTGGTTCAAATGAATTCTCTTGGTTCAACAAAAATTTTTTTGAAAGAACCAAGATTCAGTTGGCACAACCAAACAATTTTTGTTGCTTCTATAGCAACAAAAAGTTTTGTTGTCCGCACCAAACATTTTTCTCAGTGTAAGGAATATCAAAATAAAAGAATTTTAAAAACTATTTTTTATTTTTATTTATTTACTAGCAGAAAACCCGGAATTGCCTGCGATTTTAAAAGATTTTAAGTGATAAAGGAATTCCAAGATTAAGTAATTAATTCCGAAAATTTAATTTAATTCTAAGGAACTTCAAAGAATTTTAAGGGACTTCAAGAGATTTTAAGCAACCCATAAAGTATTTTCAAATACTTTGAAATATTTTTAATCTCTTGAAATATCATGAAATCTCGTAAAATCCCTTGAAATCTCTTAAAGTTCCTTCAAATTTCTTGAATTTTTAATATTGTTTTGAATTTTAATTTCAAATTTTTTCAATCTTGTTTAAATTTCTTAAAATCGTTTAAAATATTTCAAAATTGCATGGAGTATATTAAAATCTCTTGAAATATCATGAAATTTCGTAAAAACCGTTGAAATCTCGTAAAATTCCTTGAAAGCTTTCTGAATCCCTTCAAATTTCTTGAAGTTTCTTAAATTCCTGAAAATGACACGAAATCTCATAAGATCCTTCAATATGTATTTCTGGAAAATCCAATTTGAAAAGAAATTCTTGAAATCCAGAAAAAGTCCTCAACATTACTTAAAATCTTTTGCAATACTTTAAAGTCTCTTTAAAATTCTTTGAAATAGAAAAATTAAAAATCGTGAGACTAGACTTGAAAAATTAATTAGATAATTTAAGCCTTGCAAGAGTTTTATGAGGTTTTAAGGAATTTGAAATATTATCCTGAAATTTTTAAGGGTTTAAGGATTTTCAAGAAATTTTTCGATTTTTAAAAGATAATTGTAGAATTTTTATGGATTTGATACGAGGTTTATGAGATTTCAAATAATTTACATAAATGTATTTCAAGAGATTTTCTATGATTTTTAAAAGATTTTAGGCAATTTTTAAGGATTTCATGGAATTTGATAAGATATCTAATAATTTTAAGGGATTTTAAATGTGAAGGAATTTCCAGAGGTTGCTATAGAAATTTTTAGAGATTTTCACTAATTTTAACATGGATTTTAAGAGATTAATGACTTTGAACATTTTTGTGTGCATTTTTAGTGAGTTTTAAGTGATTTTTACTAAATTCAAGAGATTTTTAGGATATTGAAACGATTTTATAAAATTGTATTGGAGTCTAGGATATTTCGTGATTTTTTAAGGGATTTTTAAAGCCTTGTAAGAGTTTTATGAGGTTTTAAGGAATTTGAAATATTATCCTGAAATTTTAAGGAATTTTATGAGATTTCTAATAATTTTATGTGATTTCGAGAGATTTTTATGATATTTAAATAATTTTGTGAGAATTTTAAAGGTTTCATGGAATTTGATAAGATTTCTATGTAATATTTTTAAGGGATATAAAAGATATAAAGAGATTTTAAATGTTATCGTAAAATTGCAATAATTCTTCTGGGAAATTTAAGAAATTTTAAAGTTTGTCATAAAATTTCAAAAGGTTTCTAGACCTTCTTAGAGATTTTCATGAATTTTAACGTGGATTTCAAAAGATTTATGAGTTTAAAAATTTTTCTTGAATTTTTAAGAATTTCATGGAATTTGAATTATTATCATTAAATTTAAAAGAATCTCAAGAAGTTTCTGGAAATTTTAATCGATTTTCACGAAGTTTAACATAGATTTTCAGAGATTAGAAAAATAAAATACAATAAATTATATAATATTGAAAAAGAACGCAAATAGCACGCGGAGCGCGCGTTCATTCTTGTAAATTGAAAAAAAATTACTATACGCGTTACTTGTCACCAGTGTTACTTAATCTTGCTTTTCTTGAGTCCCCTTAACCTTAGAGAGCAGAAAAGTCAAAGTTTTCTCTTGCGAACCTCTGAAAGCACTCAGATACTCAAGTTCTTCCATTCCGCAGTCGTTCCAGCTGTGTGTACAAGCACAACGACGATGTTGTATCGAAATATCTCGATTTCTCTTAGACTTAGGCTAGTCGAAGAGGGACGCTTGGTGTAAGATGCTACTTGTCAAGAACTCTTCAAGGTGAAACGGAACAGAGGACGAATCTTCCACAATGAATCGATCGAATTTCTCACGACCTCGAGAACGAGATACTGTAGAGTTCGATGGGATTCAACCCCGAGTACCTAACGGTAATACACATATACTTCGACTACTCGGAAACGCTTAAGGGAAAAGCTCGTCTTTCGGAAACGGCTTGGAAGTAAAGTTTTACGGGCCAAGTTAGAACCGTGGGCGAGAAGAAGAGAGATTCCTCGTGCGCTCCAGCAAGTTAGATCGTAAATTCGATATTCAAAACAGGAAGCGAACAATACCTCCTTTTCGACATTGCAGCCTCCCACCGCAACTAGGTTCAGAGTTCTCAATAAATTTGCCAGTAAATGATTCGACCATGAGTGAAACCCTATGCTTGCCCCTTTCCTCGATACAACCACTATAAAATTCTTGAGAGTACGATCACTTCGATATGAGAGGACGAACGAGCTAGGTGCTTAGAAAAACACTGAACTGGTTAAGACTTTCAGCCTTCCTCTGCAATTTCCTATCTAGGTTAGTGCCCTGCACTTGGGATGTGTGGAAAACCATCTTAATAAGTCAGATAATGTCTTTTTGATTGTCACGCGTTTCACAGCTATAGCTGTGAATCTTTTATATATATATATATATATATATATATGAAGAAATTACTTTGCAAGGTGTGCTCTTCTAGTTCGATTTATGGACGTCAATCAGATTTATTTTAATTCGAATAGTTATTTAAAAACATCTTTTTCTACATCTTTTGCTAGTAGATAAATTAATTGAGAATTTTTAATTCTTGAAATATAAAATCTTGTAAACCTTTATCTATATTTATAAAATTCCTTAAAATGTCTTTATTATCCATCAAAATTTGGTAAAATTCTTTTAAATTTCGTAATATCCCATATAACATCGTAAAATCCCTTAAAATCACTTAAAATTCCATAAAATATGGACAAATCCTTTAAAGTTGTTTAAAATCCTATGAAATTTCATGAAATCCCTTAAAATTCTTGAAAATCCCTTTAACATCCTCAAAAATTTGGTACAATTCCGTAAAATTAATTAAAATTACTTAAATAATCTTAATCGCATTATATTTCTTAAATTTACTCAAAATTCCATGAAATTTCGTTAAATTTATTTAAATTCTTGAAAATCCAATATAATCTCACCAAATTCTTTAAAATATCTGGAAATAAATGTTCTTCAAATTATTTAATATCTCATAAAATATTTTTAAGTTGCTTAAAATTACTTAGAATCTCCCAAAATATCACCAAATTCCATAAAATTACTTAAAATCCCATGAAATCCCTTGAAATTCCTAAAAATCCAATGAAATCTCGTAAATCGCTTGAAATCCCTTAAGTCGTTAAAATAACTTAATATCCTATGAAACATTGTAAAATCTCGGAAAATGACTAAAAATTAAATGCAATTTCGCAAAATCCTTTAAAATTTTATAAAATTCCTCGAAATACCGTGACATCACTTAATATCTATAAAATCTCAATAAATTTTGTAAAGCACTTTTAAATTCCTTAACATTTTCCAAGATTCTTTGAAATGACATTAAATCTCTTAAAATACCTTAAAATTCAATCTTATAATCTTTAAAATCTTATAATTTTTCCAAAAAATATATGGGATTGGAAGAAGTAATGGATTTTGAAAGTATGCAAAATAATTCAGAGATTTTAATTTTTGGAATATCAAAATTTGTAATTCATAATTTAAATTTCTTAAAATTATTCAAAGTCCCATTAAATCCCATTTAAACCTTCAAAATATCGAAAAATCTAATGAAATTTTGTGAAAATCCCTTCAAATACCTTAAAAGTTTTAAAAATCATTTAAAATTCCACAAAATATTTCTTGTTAAATCTTTTAAGATTTCTCAAAATCCAATGATCTTTTAAAATTGCCAAAAATCTAATGGAATTTCGTAAAATTCCTTGAATCTTTTAAAAGTCCTTAAAACTATTTAATATCCTTTAAAATATTTGAAAATCCAATAAAATTTCGTGAAAATCCTTGAAACTTTGAATTACCGGAAAAGCCAATGAAAACTCTTTATTAGATTTTTAGCTTCTTTCTTTGGATTCTATAAAACTCCAATAACTGGTAAAATTCGTTAAAATTTCTGAAAATCAATATATTTCGTAAAATTCCTTGAAATACTGTGAAATCCTTTAATATTTCTATAATTTCAATAAAATCTGTAAAAATTCGTATTCTCTGTCCTAATTAATCTTTTTGAAAACGACAATAGTCTGAAGATAGTTTTCAAATTCGATTCACTCAAACAATCCCGCAGTTTCGAAACCAATCTGGTTTTTGACAACAATGTATTTGATATATTAATAACATCTCTTTTTTAAGATAGGATTAATTATACAAATAATAAATCTAATGGTATTTATCTAAAAAATCTATAACTTTTTTGAATGACTAAACTACATTTTTACCATTTTCTCAAACATGATAAATCGAAAACTCGGTATTTTGTTACCTTAAAGCGGAAGATACGGTATTGACAGGTCTCGATTTTCGGATCACGTAGGCAACAATCGAAGAAGTTACTTCATGCATCAGTACGACAGGGTTCGTATTTCGCGAGCACTGGAGTGCGAAAATATTTATTTTCTTTCTCTTTTTCGATCATCCTTTCTGTTCAGATTTCATATTCTGAACAGATTATATTTGTAAAATGTATTTCGAGTTTCAATAATTCTCACGGTGTAGCATCTTTAAAAGTTTATAAAAAAATATATGGTAGTGTTCTCTTAAGCAAAGCTATAGAGCGTAAAGCACGTTTTCCCCAAAAAAATAGTCAAATGGTCCTCATAAACCGCCGCATCCTTCTAGACACTCGCCTAACGGGATAACATCATCTGGTAGAAATTGTCACCAGACAAACCCTAGCAATAAACCAAACTACAATAAAATTTCACTTTCTCCCTTTTTGTATTTAAAATAAAATATCCTTTTTGGCAACGTGGGAAAAGGTCCAAAACAGACCTTTAGATATTTTTAGTTGGTAGAACTTAAGTCAGTCGCATCAGAGCTATCGAGAGAGTATCTGTCTTCTCCTCTGCGGTATCGCGATTCATATATATCAAATATATAACATTTTTTATATCTTGATTTCTGTAAAGTGATTGACATTTAATCAATAAATTGTATTTTAACAACAATATATTGTTAGTAC